>VMBQ01006051.1:0-31686 GCA_007657795.1 Dreissena rostriformis | reverse complement strand
AAAGATACATATGATTCCTCATTGTGTTTTCCTGCTAACGTAAATATGAGGGTAGGGTTTTATCGTGATGCACATTTATATATATACTTTTAACAATATAATCGGTTCCTGTTGCAACAATCAAGATACAAAACATATGCCGTGTTTTTCAATAGAAATCAAGGAATCATATCATATCAATTAGTCACAAAATGGTCAGCTATTTTTAGTTTGAGTAACTTTTTCTATTTAGCTCAACAACGCAAATATAGGCATACCAGATTGATAGACACACACCACCCTTTTAATAATATATTCTTAATACGACAGACGTTTTGTTTTGTGTTTGGTTTATCCATTCCTGCATTTGAATAAACAAATGCTAGTAGTATACACGTATCGTACTGGTGTGCTATCATGCTATGAATTATATTATTACAATTTAGAACATTAATTTTATAATAGTGTTATAATCAATACGTCAAAGGTTTAATAACTTTAGAGTATGAACGTCGTATTAATTACACTATGTGTGTGCTTTTTTAAAATATTGACTTCAGTCATACCTGGATACCTGGATCTTAGGGCCATAATTTTAGCGTTAAGCTATCTTGGCCCATCTGATGATTGTCGTCTTGTAGGTTTCTCACAACTTATAATAGTACTAATTAATTTCATTGTGTGCATAACATGATGGTACACATATTTTAGCGTTCCAATTTTCCTTGTTCAATCGGATTTTGAAAAGGTTCACATTATTTGAAGGAATAGTTTCTTCACTCAGACTGTTCCAAAATGAGAATTTCTCTAATTAAGAAAGAATTCAATCTGATGTTATTCTTGCACTTCGGTGTTTGGAGTTTCAAAGAATGACCACGCAAATCGTTTTATGAACGTGAAAACAGTTTGTCCCATTTCAGAGTGTCAATATAGTGCATGGATTTGAACAACTGAATACTATATGTTCTATCACGTCTATACTCCAAGGTTACAAGACCAATTTCCTTCAACCAAAGTTTAAGGAATATGACACAAGTTTGGCACAAGTTCGGTAGCTCTTCGTTGAATATCTTCTATTTTCTTAATGTGTTCTTTTAAATGTAGAGACCATAGACTAGATCCGTATTCCAATGTGGGTCGAACAAGCGATTTGTATAAATGATTAAACATGTCCTTGTCAAGATATTCAAATGTTCTGTGTACAAATCCTAGAGTTCTTTGTTCTTTACATGTGATGTTAGAAATGTGTGATCAAAATTGAGCTTATTATCAAAAGTAATACCCAAATCTTTACCACTTGTCGCAGATTCAACATAAACACAATTTCCATCCTTATTTCTCATAGAGTATATGTACACTTCTTCAATACTTTCTATGTGCATGACCTTACATTTATCGGCATTAAATGACACTTTCCACTTTTTACTCCAGTCGCAAAGTTTGTCAAGATCAACTTAAAGCTTTTCACAATCTTCAATGTTCGGAACATGTGAATATAATTTAGTATTATCTGCAAAGATTTTCACGATTCCAGAGCCAACATCAGGCAAGTCATTGATAAAGCAGATACATAAAATTGGACCTAGCACACTTCCTTAGGGTACTCCACTTACAAAATTAGCCCATGAAGAAACGGATGAACCAACCCGTACCCACTGTGTCCTGTTATGTAACAAGTATTTCACCCAGTTGAAAAGTTGACCCTTAAGGCCATTTTTTTCAGCTTAAGCAGCAGCAAATCATGAGATAAACGGTCAAACGCTTTGGCAAAATCAAGATCAATAATATATATTGGCACTCCAGAATCTTGAATATTTGTCCATTCATCAAAAGTTCTAGAAGCTGAATACCACAAGAACGTACTGACATTATATCATATTGAGCATCTGCAAACAGTCTATTGGAAACCATATGAACTGTTTATCTTTCTCTAATCATTTTTTTTTACAAAGCTTCCATACAACTGATGTTAAACTAACAAGTCTGTAGTTTGACGGGTCTTTTTTGTTTCCTTTTTTGAATATAGGCGACAAAATGGCCATAGAATAACTCCTTCATTCAATGATTTGTTAAAAAACAATGTTAACACATTTGTAGCTTCAATCAGCACTTTAGGATGACAACAATCGGGTCCTGGAGACTTTTCTGGGTTTATTAACTTTAACACTTTTAATACCTCAATGTCACTTACCTTTAGGTAATGTAACATTTCAATGTCATCTATGACCTCTATGTGTTATCCCGTCTCAAACTCTGCTTTCACAAATACATGGCTGAAATAACTGTTGAGTAAATTGACCTTTTCGTCACTAGTTTCTGCCTCGAATCATCAGACATGATTCAATGCACCAATGGAGTCTTTAGTTTTCCTTTAGGAGTTCATATACCTCCAGAAGGACTTATTATTGTTTTTAACTTCTGAAGCTTCTTTCTTCTCGTACTTTTTTTACTATCTTTTACTGCCTTTGCACACTCCCGTCTGCTGCTTGCATATTTCTGATAAGCTATAGGTGAACTGGAGTATTTGTACTTTTTCCAATACTTGTTCATCTTCTGTATTGTCAATCTAGCGTCTTTATCCAACCAAAATGGTGATTGTGCACAACGAATATCATCAATGTTACATTTTGACTTAAGTGAAATATGTTTGGTTGTTGCCTCTTCAATAATAGTTTTTGTTAATAATTGTGTGAATACGGCATGTGTGTAAACGTCATGTGTGTATACGACATGTGTGTATAAAGTAACAACAGGCGTACACTTGCAAAATAACTTTATTGCAAATTATATGTAACAATATTAAATCACAATCTGAATATTTATCTACACATACTATAAAATAATATAAAACACATTATCAAAAAACAACTCTTCGCGCACCGTGCATGACGTTTCGTCAAGGACTGCCATCGATTTTGAATTGGATTACGGGGTAGTTATCACAGCTAAATGGAAAATAAACGAGACTGCCTGTTCAAAGACAGTTTTACCACAACATTCCCATGTACCCAGTGTTAGATTTCTTAAAGATGATTATTATAGAGTAAATACGTAAGAAAAATACAACAGTGTGAAATGCACCTGAGTCAATCGAATACCACTTATCGAAACATCCACATGGGTTACAAAACTACAATGTCGTGCATTTTTTGTATGGACGATAAATACAACTATAATTGCACGGAAACATAATAAGCACACACAAGATAAATATAGAAAACATAACGAACGATAATAAACAAGACCTGACTGCCTGTGACATAGATCTACCATGATACATAACTTATTTAACAAAATTGACAGAAGAACAGTTATTAATTCTGCATAATATCAAATCTATTCCATTGGCAATAACCCTCACACAAATATGCCGAAAACAAAGACAAAATAACACGATATATGTACAACTACCTGAGAAATCTACGAATGCTTATACATGTGCTAAATCTGCGTTAAACACACAAACTGAAAACCACACTATGACGTCACTCTACAGACTGCAATATGACGTCACTAGTTCTCCATCCGCAGAAATCGGCAGTGACCATGACTTAGTGCACAACACCATCAAGCTGAAGTTCAAGAGCAAGCGCATCACGAAGAACCCTCGCGTTAGATTTGACTTGGAGACATTGAATGATCCAGTGATAGCAGAGGTATTTCAAGCACAGATAGGTGGCAAGTGTTCAGCCCTTAACATCTAAGACAATGACATCGACACCATAACCGACACCATCAAGGGTGTCCCACTGTCATCGGCAGAAGAAGTGCTAGAGAGAGAGAGAAGGAAGAACAAGCCATCGGTTACGACCGAAATCATGGAACTATGGGACAAAAGATGAGAGCTGAGGCTTGAGAAGTACACCAGCGTGGACTCTAGGGTAAATTACAAGAACGCGATCAGGGAGTTAAGGAAGAAGATGAAAGAGGCCAAGGAGGAATGGATTGAGGAACAACGTACCCTCATCGACAAAGAGATGACCGAATGCAGCTGTAAGAAGGCATAAGACACCCTCAAGACCCTCATGAAGACCAGTTAGCCCAAGGCCAGTGTTATATAAGACGCTGACGGGAATCTCCTTACCGAGAGTGCCGCAGTACTAAACACGTGAACTGAATACTACAGTGACCTCTACAACTATCCGCTTCAACCAGAATCCAGTCTCCTTCCGAAAGATCTCAGACCAGAAGTAGACGACGAAAGTCCGTTCATACTTAAGGCAGAGGTAGAGGAAGCTTTGCGTAGTCTTAAGGCAGAACAATCTCCGGGAATGGACAATGTCCCTTTCGAGCTGATTAAGCACGGAGGAAAGGCAAAGACTGCAGCAAATGCGTCAATATACCAACAGATCTGTGAGGAAAAGAAGTGGTCCAAGGAGTGGACCCAGTCACTGGTCATACCCCTACCGAAAAAGGGCAATCTCAAGTTGTGCGAGAATTACCGCAAAATTAGCCTCAAAAGTCTTCCGAGCAAAGTCATGCTACGCATCATCCTTACTCCATTGAAATGTTAGGCCGAGGAATAACTGGTCGAAGAGCAGGCTGGATTCAGAGCTTGGTAGAGCACAGTGATCTTCAACTGCAGAATTATCATTCAGAAACACCTGCAACACCAACGTGACTTTTTCCACAAATTCATTGACTTTAAGAAAGCTTTCGACCGCGTGTGACATGATGGCCTCGAGCGTATTATGAGAGGATTCAACATTGACGAAGGGCTGGTAAAATTCATTCAAGAACGCTACGGAAACGCCACCAGCGCAGTACTTCTCAACGGACAGCAGGGAGACATGCTCAGGACATCAATGGGCGTTCGTCAGGGTTGTCTACTTTTCCTTGAGAAGATAATACGGGAGACTCTTTATGACAACCACACCTCTATCTCCATCGGTGGTAAAACCATTTCCAACTTGAGATTCGCTGACATTGCCCTCATGGTGGCACCAGCGGTGAACTTCATGATCTCACCAACAGACTCTATGAAAGAGCAGGAGCATACGATATGGAGGTCAGCACGAAGAAGTCGGAGATCATGGTAAACAGCACAACCAACACCAGTGAAGACATCACCATGAACGGCGAGAAGCTATAAGAAGTGACCAGCGTCAAGAACGTTGGCGCAACCATGGTAAAGGCTAGTTCCAGTACTGCTGAGGTCCGAACAAGAATTGCCATGGCAACCGAAGCGATGGCCAGACTGAGCAGGTTGTGGACAAGCAATTCCACCAGCTTCCCCACCAAGTACAGGTTCTACAAGTCCCTCATAGTCTCCTTCCTTCTCTTCGGTTTCGAGACCTGGCCGCTTTACGCGGACACAAAACGCAGTATACAGGCATTTGAACATGAAAATGTCTCCGAAGACTGCTCCGCATCTCCAACGCGGAGCACAAGACCAACGAGTACTTCTGTAACATGACTGCAACACTTGTTGGTCCACAAGAGCCCTACTTGCGAACGTCAAACGACAAAAGGTAGCTTGGTTGGGACACGTCACCAGACACGACTTTCTGTGCAAGACTGTTCTCAAGGGCACGCTAGAGGGAGATCGACGTCGAGGCCGTCAGAGGAAAAGCTGGATTAAAATGTAAAAGAGTGGAAATCCCTTCCCATGGATGAATTATTCTCAGCAGCACACAACAGACCTTACTTGAGGAGGATTCCTGTATCCACGTCCCTCATTTCCCCCAACGGCCAAATCGGTCAAAGGATTGATGATGGTGAGTTTTCCATTGCGTTTAACACCCAACTGAAAACCACAATAGACCGTTATTAGGCATTCACTTGCGATCTTAAATCTCGGTTGAAGGAATTGTGACTAGAGACGCTCGGTTACATTTCCTCTCTCAGGTTTATTGTATTACGTTGTTGGTTACATTGTTGCAACCAAAACTTCACACATTGCCACACACAAAGATGTTTCAACGCACTGCATGCGAAAGTCCGAGTCTAGCTCAAAATTAACACTTGAAACAAAAAATACATATAAAGGCACATATAAAGCCAAGTATAATATGTGTCAAACATATATAAAAATGATTCATGAGAAACAATACCACATTCTGGAAAGAAAAAGCGATTGAAGTTGCGAAACCCTGTTCACATGCCGTGAAAACAACTAGTGCACTCACTCTTGTTATAAAAGGATCGCCCAATTTTACACGATTTTACACGGACATTAAAATTGTATCAAAACAGATGATATGCAGTACGTATGGAATATAAGTATCATGCATTAATGTTTTATTATAACACCAATAACGATATCCGGGTCAGGTTTGTGACCACGCATTCAAAGTGCTGTACCTTACACAACCAAGTCCGTATTCACGTACCCGTTCTTAGACTTAAAAATAAAGAACAGTCTTAGACTCAAAAATAAAAATACCGCATTATTTGCATATATCCATGCTAATAATGGCGCTTATATCTCTAACGTATTGTTCTTAACGAAGAATAACATAATTTTAGGTGTTAACTGCCATTCTATACTTGATTTTCAAGTAAATTTGGTTTATGAAAGTTTGTAAGAATATTCTTTACTGTTAGACTTAAGTATAAGAATCGGTTGGTTCAAACGGGCACTGACATTATGGATGTTGGGTGCAACTCACGAATGCTTTGTGTGCTTTGTCTACACTCATTTTTATCACAGACAGACACAACACGTATAATGAGCTTCATCAACACGATAAGCAGCATGACATGACTTTAATATCGTCACAAGTCCCGTAGTAGTCACGTAGTGCAACTACGGACGTGACAAGTTTCACGGCACACTTTGTTGGGGCGGTAGCCACCCTGTCAGACGCTGTCCTCTGCAATCATGTACGATGGTACTGATAAATTCCTCTGCAGAAGTCCACGCGTTACTTTGTTCAAGACGTCACCGGCTTGTCGACCGTCGACTGAATCCGATATCGGTCTCCAAAGTCTGGACGGGCGTTTTGCCGGCTGGTCGCCGTTCGTAAGATCATGAAGTGTTGAGTTGCATGTTGAGTTAAGAGCATGAGGATGCTGCGTGGAACCGCTCCGCTGCATGCCTTTCTGAGAGATATCGTTAGTCGCATTGAAAGCTTTGTCAAACACATAGTCCTCAGGGCTATCACAGTCCTCGATTAGTGGAATGTTCGGATTGTAGAACACCGGGGAGAGGTCAAATGAGCCGTTAGTGAAGCCATTGGGCCAATATCGTGGATTGATGATGGGTGCGCCAAAGATCTCGCCCGCTGGATTGAAGTCACCATTTGGCGGGTTTTTACCGGAGAGGCGGGAGTGAGTGATGCGCCTCTGGCGGTGAGACTCGTCCTCATCCTCCAGGAAATATGTCAGCATTTCGCCTTTACCCTAAACAAAAATCAGCGTATCACAAAGTGCAGAGCAAATTGTTAAATGTATACGGTTGAAAATCTAACACACAAACGAGTTTATAAACGAGGCAGTGCTGCAGTGATGGACAATACAATAGTATGAGCTTCGTTACTTCCTTATCCAAACTCTTACAATATCTGCCCAAACAATGGACACAGATATGTATCAATGCAACTCCGACTTGCGATACCATTAAAGCAAACGCATGGTCCAAATAATCAAATAAACAAATAAATTGATATGTGTTACAAGTTTATTACACATGAACAGATAATTGGCATCCACGTCAGTCATAACCAAGCGCTGCATGTACGGGGATGTTTCTACCTTGGCGTTAACAAGGCCTCGCTCAGTGAGGTGGTAGCCTCCCATCTTCCTCAGAAGACACGTGATTGTCTGGCTGCAGTGGATCTTCAGGGCTGAAGACAAATGCCGGTCGGAAATTAACTACTGTTTTAGAGTTGGTGAAATGTTTACCGACAAAAATATATATATACCAGATGTTCACTTTTTACCAAAAAATATGTCTGATAAACCGATACAGAAGTAGGGCAGCTATGCACAGTTGCATATGGGCAGGTACGAATGTATTCCAGGTAAAAGTAATGGCTGTGAAGCGGGGGTGATTTCAATTTGTATTACATCCGTAATATTTGGTAAGGGGAAAGAATTAAAAATAAACGTATCACACAAACTGTCGCAATCAAATAGTGAAGAAACGCACATCGAAAGATAAAAAGTTATTTCAAAATTCAATAGTGCATTGAGAGCCAGTGAACATTTATATATTGTTGCGTAATTGGATGGAATAACGACGCACGATGCAGTGTGTACTGTAACTCCAGAATGTAAATATATTAATATACCTTGAAACACCAGACGGAAGTAGGTCGTAAACATGGTGGAAAGGCAAAATAAACAGAGGGAGTTCAGTCAATTAAATAAGGAGTGTAAACAAGAAATGACATTTAAGCTTGGGGGATTGACAGTATATCGAGAAAGCGTCTGGATAAATTAATTTATAAATTGACAAAGGGTCACACCATGAAATTGTTGTTTACGAAAAGAAGATTTTCTCTTATCGTAGAATAGGTTATTACTTTATACAACCTTATTTTCATAAAAAAAGATTTTTGTATTTCATGATATAAACATCTTAAATACAAATAAATTAAGTTCTAAACTACCGAAGTATGTCATAAATATCGTTGATACAACATTTTGTCGTGCATAAGGTGGTTGCAAAATGTAATCAACAATTCAATAGTCTTAAGTATCTTGTTGATAAGATTATTTTACGGTCTTGGACAGCGTCGTGGTAAATAGCAAAATAAATTTCAATGATCGGTTTTTCGAGTTGTGTGCGTCTTTATTCCATCGAATTACACAGCACATCTTATATATATCCTGATCACGGCACCATAAACAAGATGTGTTGCGTAATTCGATGGAATATATTGAATAAAACTATTATATCACCTGTTGTAGATATGACAAGTGCAGTTGCTACTTACGTACTCCCGTAGACTCCATGCGGGACGCCGTGTTCACCGTGTCTCCGAACAGCGTGTAGCGCGGCATCTTCAGGCCCACCACACCGGCCACGCAGGGACCTGCAGGGGAAAGGAGTTATTATAATTGAACAGCGTGTATCGAGGCATATTTAGGCCACCCGGCCACGCAAGGACATGCAGGGAAAAGGAGGTATTATAATTGAACAGCATGAAGCGGGGCATATTCAGGCCAACCGGCCACGCAAGGACATGCAGGGAAAATTAGTTATCATAATTGAACAGCGTGTAGCGCGGCATATTCGTGCCGATCGGCAACGCAATGATCTGCAGGAAAAAGGAGATATTATAATTGAACAGGGGAAAGGAGTTATTATAATTGAACAGCGTGTAGCGTGGCATCTTCATGCTGATCGGCAACGTAAGGACCTGTAGGTGAAAGGAGGTATTATTATTGAAAAGGGGAAAGGAGGTATTATAATTGAACAGCGCGTATCGCGGCATATTCAGGCCACCCGGCCACGCAAGGACCTGCAGGGAAAAGGAGGTATTATAATTGAACAGCGTGTAGCGCGGCTATTATCTATAACATATTAAAATATCATTTTGTTCTATAGTGCTAGAACGAGTCTAGTTCTGCTTATATAATCCACATATCTAATTTATATTATTAACACATTATTAGCACATATGTCGTAGATACTCACTAACTATAATCTCACTTGTGCGTCAGCATCTAACTGCGCAATGCTATGTCGCGTACATATAAATAAATTCGAATGTTTGACAATATAAAACACATATGATATAAAACACAAGTAGCATACGTTTACAAAAATATGTGAAATATGTTAACTTTAGCTAGTAATAATATATTTTCATAATGTAATTTATTTAAGATTATATTTATTCACAAGTTTTAAAGAATACATTGAATGAGCAGAGCAGAATGATTAAAAACTCAAGCATGTGATAAACATACCCGAATGCAGACCGATCCGCAACTTGAGTGTGTCGTTAGGTCTGTGACGTATCTTGAAGCGTTTGATTTCCTGGAGCATGCGCAGTGACATAGACGCTATCTCGCCCGCGTGCAGGTCCTCGTTTCGCAAGGGCAGACCACTCACGACAAAATACGCATCACCAATCGTCTCAATCTTGTAGACGTCAAAGATCTCCACGATGGCGTCGAAGCACGTGTAGAGGTCGTTCAGCATACAGACGACCTGTGGACAATCAGGGTCAACGTTTGGAAACATCTTACAACATATTTAATCTTTGTCCTTTGGAAATATATTTAAAGTTAACGGTAAAAACAACGATGTAGACTTCTAATTCGACAAATAGATTATTTGAACTGTAAGAAAGTATGACACACGTTTTGAAATCAAAACAATATAAATGATAGTTATATTTGACTATGCTATGGGTTTGTAATTAAATACAATAAAATAACGATAAGTTTGTACTATTTTTGTACTTAATTATGCGACTGTTATTTTAGAATGGTCGTTCTTTATAATGTAGTAATAGAGTGCTCTACTATTAACCACTGAAATTTATTATTTTAGACCAACTAACCGCCGACCAAACCATTCTCATTCACTTAAATGTTGAAGGAATCTGTTATCACCAATATAAATGTTTTCCTATAAAGGCCAACACACTTTTTTCGCCCATAGTGTATAACTTTATATATTGATCACTATTGGCTGCACAACTAGATGAAGTATAAACATCCCATTTGTCTCTTTCTGCAGTGTTATAAAAATGTCTCATTGCGTGATAGTCCGAATTATCGTCGTGCGTTGGCTGCGAATTTATATCCATGCGGGCCTCTGCACCATGGCAAGTAGTGCGTGCTGTTTGGTCGTCAAGAGCTAAATGATCAAATCCAGACAAGATGACGGAATTGGTAGCTGACACCGCAATATTTGTGGTGATTTAAAGATATACGTTCATACAGTTATATAATATGAACATGTACTGGTATTCACAAAACTCTACTAAGTAACCATCCGTAGTGTGTTTGGTTTTGTTTGTTTGTAGTGTTTTGTGTGCCGTTTAAAACAGCATTTACAGTGGACCTTGTGAATACAGGTTAGTCAAGAAGGATTGAGTTGGCGATTTATGGGGTTTTATTCTATAATATTAACCATGGGCGAACAGAAATGCGGAACGATGTAAATGTTAATTGTCCAGGTCATTGCCTCCATAGGCGTGCTCTCCGCTGACAGGGCGGTGAAGCCCACGATGTCCGAGAAGTAGATGGAGACACTCTCGTAAAGTTCAGGCTCCACCGGCTCGCCTTTCTTCAACCGATCAGCAACGAACCTGATAATTGTAAAAGTCAATTTATTTGTGCATATAATTTCTTATTCACCCACGGAATATCTTTTTACGATTGTGTTCATGTTATTCTGAACATTAAATCTATTTTATTTTGATTCATCAACACAGATATTAAATACAGTAATAATAAATAGTCCATGAGAAAGTCTTTATAGTGTACATACACGACACAAGGCGCACTTTATACATCATTAATGTTAACAGATATGCGAAATTCGCGAAAAATGTGAACTAGGGCAAACTCAATTTATATCTAGAAATGTTGCATATCATATCAAATCAAAACGAGTCTTTGAGAAAAAAAATATAGTATTGTATTGCTTTAGACGACTGGGTCCACAAATGTCAATTATGTTCACATCTTTTAGTCAAACGTCATCTTATCGATGTACGCTAATATCGTATGTAAATCTGTTTACCTGTTTTGTGCGATCATGTGATGTGCTTAATGTTATTGTAGAGTGATTTTTTTTCTGTTAACAATGTTTTGATGATATAGACATCAAGTAAAAAAGTAATATATGGAAAGGTCTGTTACATTATTTGGCTCATGGGCGTCAAAATATGAGCCTCGGTCTGGGAAAACGGGGCTTCATGCATATGCGTACAGCGTCAAACCAGATTAGCATTTGAAGTCCGCACATGCTTATCAGGGACGACACTTTCCGCTTGAATGGGATTTTTCTTTAAACGAAGTCACTTCTAAACGTAAATTCAGTATAGGCGGTAAGTGCCGTCCTTGATTAGCATGTGCGGACTACACAGGCTTATATAGGACGACACATTTAAGCACATGCATTTAACCCGTTTTTCCACTGCGCGGAACATATATGTATGTCTCTTACCAGCGGTGATACAAATAATAATGTTAACCAAGAGCAAAATGTCCAAGGACTATCAGCTTTTTAAAACGTTATTGTATTATTAATAACTCAATCAATTGGTATGGAAGTTGNTACTAATAATAATAATAATAATAATAATGATAATAATAAGAAGATGAAGAAGAAGAAGAAGAAGAAGAAGAAGAAGAAGTAGAAGATGAAGAAGAAGAAGAAGAAGAAGACGACGAAAAATAATATCAATAGTGTTCATAAGTGAGTTACATGTATACTATTCTAAATCACTTACATTCCCTGCAACATCGGCTTCAGTTTCAGGCGGATATCCTTGAATGTGGGTCTCACATCCGGGTTCTCCGCCCAGCAGTCCCGGATACAGTCGCTTATGAAGGGCTCGCACGCCAGGCCGGACATTTCCGGTCTGATTGAAGGACTCTCGCTCCGTAATAACTCAATGATTTCTGAATGAAACAAGGCTTCTGGTATATTCATTTTTATTAATATAACATTGCGCAATTAACAATAAAAAAATATATAATATCCAGTATATAACGCAATACTTAAAAATTCTGAGTAATTATCAGCCATGGTTTAGATGAACCTGGCTACCTTTGCTAGAGTAAGATGTGCCTCCCCACGGTCCCTTCCGGCCTATAAGCGCGTGCAAGATGAGCGAGAACGCGTACACATCCGCCTTCTGAGTGCCCACGACATCCCGGCTTGTGCTTCTGAGTACTTCCGGTGCGCGCCACAATAGACCTGGGTTGGTATTTAAAAAAACATCTCTATGTGTATAGTCAATGCTTATTCAGAATCGGAGTGTTCGGGACGCAATAAAAAAAATGAAGCGCCTTCAACCTAACTGGGGATCATAAACGGACTTTTTATGTAATCTTTTTCTCAATTTAGCTGATTTTTTCAAGTTGTAAATTAGAAAGATCTACATATTAAATCGAAAAATAATCGTCAACTCTGTACGGTTTCCCTTTCATGTTTTATTCATGAGTCAAATCTATGCAAGCTGTGTAACTCTAAATGTTGTCACATAAATAACTCTTACAGTTGTTCATTAACATCATGATGCGGAACTTACAAACCCCTTAGTTCATTGCATTGACCTATTATACGGTAATTACAGATCCGAAGTTATTGTGGACCAAACATTTCTTCTTAAGCATTAACCTTATGCAAATAGGAATACATGAATAATGTATCGCCACAAACAGTATACGAATATAAAGTCTCGTAAAAATAAGTTTGTAAGATAAAATACGGAAACTTACATTAAACACTAAATATTAAAATGATTAAAGGTGGTGTCACCTCATTGGAACGGTCAATGCAAACCTTGGAACGGTCAATGCAAATATTGGGACGGTCAATGAAAACATCGGAACAGTCAGTGCAAACTTTGAAGCGGTCGATGCAAACCATTGGAATGATCAATGCAAACACGGGAACGGTCAATGCAAACCTTGGAACGGTCAATGGAAACCATTGGAACGGTCAATGCAAACATCGGAACGGTCAATGCAAACCATTGGAACGGTCAAGGCAAACATTGGAACGGTCGATGCAAACCTGGAAACGGTCAATGCAAACCATTGGAACGGTCAATGCAAACCATTGGGATGGTCAATTCAAACCTTTGGAACGGTCAATGCAAACATTAAAACGGTCAATGCAAACCATTGGAACGGTCAATACAAACCTTAGAACGGTCAATGTAAACCATTGGAACGGTCAATACAAACCTTGGAACGGTCAATACAAACCTGGGAACGGTCAATGCAAAACTATTGGGGTTTTCAACCGGTTTAATGGCTAACCACACCTAACAGCCGTGTTTGAGGAATATATTTTCATAGTATTTCCGTTAGCGCGTTGATTGGGGCAGTTGACATACTTTCATAGTTATTTTATAGGGAAGGTGACATACTTTCATGGTAATTCTATGGGTAAGTTGACATACTTTCATAGTAGTTATGGTCCGGGGAGATGCTTGCGCGCCCGTTTCCGAGCCTGTGCAGTCCGAAGTCCGTTACCATGAGTACCCAGCGAGCGTCCACCAGACAGTTGCTGGTCTTCAGGTTGCCATGGTAATGGATCTCGCTGTCGTGGATAAACGTCATACCCTGCACGCAGAGAAGGCATGCGGTGTAAGGACTTTAAACTACTTCATAGTTTTGGGATAAAATGCGGTCATATTTGCAGAATACTTCACTAGTTGGCTACATTAATCGGTCACATGCGATTGCTACGTTATGAGAAAACACCTATATAGGTATTGTTTTCTGTTCTTTTAAGATTTAAAAACTCACGATGCTTAAAATGTTGGTCTCAGCATCTTGCCACTTGGCCTAGAGACTTACTTTGATAAGGTCCGACACCAGAGAGGATACAAACATGGAATCCAGACTGACGTCTTCATTGTTCAGAATGTCCTTAAGCAAAAAACAGTTTAGGCGATCAGTGTCGTCCCTGATAAGCATAAGCGGACTGCACAAACAAATTTGCGACGGCACTTTACGCACATACATTAAGCTTTGTTTTCCCAGAACGAGGCTCTAATTTAACCCACTTTATTGGTTCAGTTAATGATTCATAAATAATTAATTAACAGAGGAGTGTCTTCACTAAACACATTGCTTGTTATTCAATGACAATTGAAGAACACAATCATAAACATTACACTGTTAAGATAAATGCAGTTGAGTTTTGGAGAAACAATCAATGTCGGCTTGTCGGCTTGCGACACTTGACAAAAAAGACTGTTCATTTTTTTTAATCAAACAACACATCAACAAAAAATACTTGAAAAAACCTACCATTGATGCATAATGTGTGAAACTTCGAATTAGCAATATTTTCCTCATTTGTAGACATCCGCTTTGTAATAGTTTCTACTCATAGCGTGAATATGACTTTGAACGTACGATATAACGTTATTATCGCAGCACAAACTGTCAACTGCTGACTTACTTGCAAGCTGCCCCTCTGACAGAACTGGGTCAGGATGTACACGTGCGGGGACTCCACGCATGCGCCGATGAAGCGCGTTACGTTGTCATGGTTGAGCTCCTTGCGAAGCTGCAGCTGCTTCTTGAGATCTCGGTCGATCTCATCGTGGCGCCGCGAGGTGTGCTTGATGGACACCACGGTGCCTTTGTAGCAGCCGATGAGGCAGCGCGGCGCCCTGGTGCTGCTGAACGAGCTGTCCCGCTTGACTTCCTCTCCCAGCAGCGTGGTCCGCTCAGACTCGTTCTCGTAGGAAAATATGAACTTGAACGGATGGCTCTTGGACCGTTTCCGCTTTAAGCCAAAAACGAGCATGTTGTTGTTATATTATGCCGAAATTATATTATCCACATGTTTGGGAATAATTAAGCTCATTAAAGACAAAGTCATGTTATATTTAAAGGCATAGTTTGAGACTTCAATAGCTACTAGCCTAATATACACCAGAGCAACAGAATAACAACTGCCTGAGATACGAGGCACGAAGAAATGAAAATATCAGCTCAATCCCTTCTTGTTAACAAGATGTCAGAACCAAGTATCATTAAGAACACTTCCCAGACCACCGATATGCATATCGCATATTTTTTCTCGAAGCTC
The DNA here is from genome assembly GCA_007657795.1 of Dreissena rostriformis. Lineage (NCBI taxonomy): Eukaryota > Metazoa > Mollusca > Bivalvia > Myida > Dreissenidae > Dreissena > Dreissena rostriformis. The sequence continues at coordinate 16,016 of VMBQ01006051.1, read as the reverse complement.
CATTACTTGTCTTATGTAATTCAGTAATCGCTTGAATTAGATCTGATGATAAACTGTCAGTTTTCGAAAGATGTTGAGACCAATGTGCAGACATCTTTTGAGATGTCTATGGACAAAAGACGGATGTATTTCCGAGAACCACAATATATTTGCCCGTTCATATGTAACAGTCGTCAATTAAAATTATGTCGATAAGTCAAGAGAAACTGAATTCGCTCAGAGTGTACAAACTGCCTAGAGCTAAGTAAGTGTGGTCTTCTAGTGTTGTACTGAGTCATCTGTTGTTGCTGTATGTGTTGGCGGCAATTTCAAAATAATACAAACAGGCAAACGAATGTAATTTGTCATCGCGGTTCTCCAATAAAGGAATTCGGTCAGTAGTGAATGTTGAATGACGCCTGATTGATCGGAGCGAGGAAGAGTATAATAAGGAATTATCGACGCGCGGGATGAATAGAGAGGGCAAAACATACCAATCGTTTACCACCAGACGATTGAGGTCATCAGTCAGTCTACTCATTCACACGTGTTTTATTCAGACCTGTACACTGGGACCGTTAATCATTAAATTGTATGTTCATTTGTTAAACTAGTGGTAATTATACCAATACAATACTTGTTTTATTAACAATGCAGTACAGAGATCGTGAACTCAATAATGAATAGTTTGTGTTCAAAGATTTTTTGTTTTAAATAAAATACCGAGTATGTATTAAAACGTTTCCCGGTAAGCCTGTTGTTTTTTCGACAAAATGAAACGGAAAGAAGGTCTCTTATATTGAAAACATAGGCATACATCAAGATAAACCCATGTTTTTACGGATATTTTTTAAAGTTAAATTGTAGTTCCATTATAGCCATGTATTTATCAGCTGTGTCAATTTGAAATCAGTGTTAAATACTAATGACTACTATCGGATTTTGTAACCTCGATGTTATGACATTAAAATGTGGATAATTACAAGAAAATATAAACCAATACACATGCCAACGACTTTTCCCCAAACTGTTTCATAATTTTAGCCGCACTATATGATTTGCCAACCATTTGTTATTTTTAAGGAATATTCCTAATTTTCATTCAACACTTTATTTAATAGCTCAGCTAGATTTCTATGGTACCTTCTTCATGTTTGGCGGTAGAAGGTTCTCATCCACGGACTGCACGAGCGGAGCGATGTCCTTGAAGTCAACCTTCCACAGCAGGCGGGCCAGCTTCTGCTCGTACAGGTAGTGTCTGAAATAGTACAGGTAGTGTCTGAAATAGGACAGGTAGTACCTGAAATAGTACAGGTAGTGCCTGAAATAGGACAGGTAGTGTCTGAAATAGGGCATCGCAGGTATGATATATGTTAAAGGAGCGTACATGGTACAAGTAGTGTCTAGAATAGGGTAATTGGCGTTAAGTGTTGTCCCAGATTAGCCTGACTGTGTGCAGTCCGCACAGGCAATTCAGGGACGACACCTTCAGCCTGAAATAAATTTTCGCTAAGAAGAATTTCCTTTAAAAGAAAATACAATATAAGCGGAAAGTGTCGTCCCTGATTAACCTGTGCGGACTGCACAGTCTACATTGGGACGACACTTTACCCACATGCATCAAACCCGTCCTCCCAGAGCGCGGCTAAAATCAATTTGAATCCGGTGATATATGTCCATAATTATTGCAAGAAGAAAAAAGTCTTAAGTTGTCACTTGTTGATCGCCGACTCGCGCGGTCTCATGGGACCCTAAATCTCAATTACCTCACACCAAAGCCGGCTGATATCCCGACAATGACCGTTATTGTTATGACAACGGACAGGATCGTCCAGAGAGCTGAAGCATATAGGAAATCAGCATTTGTAAAGAAGTTCACAGTAATGGGGGCATTGTTTTCAAGTGTGTCAATAAACATTAATGCCTTAAATTGCTATATTTTAACTATGGCATTATAATGACATGTTTTACACATGGCATAGACATATCAATCACATAAAACATGTAAAAATACAGACACGAAATGAAAACATGTTTAGACGCTATGATAAAATCCTACATCTACGCGTGTGACGTAGCAATGAGTTAACGTCTTGGGAGAACATATGCAGGTGTTTACGTTAATGAAATTCCTCTTCCTGACAAATGCTACATTGTTAAAAAGGTCACGTCTTATAGCGTTTTTTTGTATAACAAAAATATACGCTCATATTCATTTAGTAGATAATAATATAATATATAGAAATTAAAAAAAATTGACCAAACAGAGATTTCCTTTATTATCTTTGCATTTTATTAGACACAAATTCAGTTTCTACGTCACTAGAACACACTCAGGTGACTTGTGACGTCACCAGAACCCTCTCACGTAACTTGTGACGTCACTAGAACACACTCACGTGTCTTTTGACGTCACGAAAAAAAAATTACGTGACTTGTGACTTCACTCACTAAAACACACTCACTTGACTTGCGACGTCACTAGAACACACTCACGTGACTTGTGACATCACTAGAACACACTCACGTGACTTGTGTTCGCACTTCTCTCCGTGGAAGCCGCACTTTGGCTCGTCACGAGGCGGGCCACCGTTCCTCCACTTTATGTCCCTGAACAGGTTCAACTCCTACACAGATGAATAGGTGGGAGTCAGATCATATGATATTGCAGTGAAAGAATACACTACGTCTAGCGCGATTTCTGCCTAAAACACAGTCCCACCGTGGATATTGTTTCGTGAGCGTGGAAAATCACCGCGATCTGAAGGTGTTTCCATCATGATAGATCGCGTCGACAGTGGGTGAGCACCGCGGGCGTTATCGGGAAATCGATCTCACGGTAGAACCACCGCAGCCTCGGTGGTTCGCGGTGAAATACAGGTAAATGTGAATGAAAATGTAAATTTCGATATTGCAGACCGTATACGTTTTGCAAAGTTCAAGAATGATTTGTTACATTTGTATGTACATTTGTATACATTGTAACTTGATTGTTAACAATCGCCATTATTTTCTATTGTTTACCTTCGTTCAAAAATATATGACATGTCGTACATCGAGCGCGAGAATAGTTTGCGTTTCATACTTTATGTTTTGCTTCTACAGTTTCTTACTTGTTGTTTATTTAAAGAATTGTTGTTTTTTTTTAACATTTCGGAAATGCTTTCTCGTTTGTGTACGTATAGCTTGCCAATAATTACATATCAACATGTTACGTGTAATTTGATTCTGACTTTTTAGTGACTTCCTGTTTATATTGTTACATGTATTGTTTCGAATAAAAATTCGAGACATCGGCAGTAAACCAGAAAACCATATTCTTGGTCGTATCTAAAATAAAAGAGTCAAAAAGTTTTAAAAGGGCTAAATGTGAAATTATGACTCGTTAAATTCACCGCGATTTCTTAACATCACTTCTGATCGATACTTTTTAAATTTGATATACATTGTATTAACTAAATAAATAAACAAGTAAATCAATATTTACCATAATATTACGATTTCTTTTTATACGTTATTTTACATACAGTGTATGTTTCAAAATGAACTTACTGTACCGTTTTGGCAATTGGTTCCTTGCCATAAATAAAGGACCACAAAGGTATGTATGATAAAACTGCAATACTGCTGCAACTTCTGGAGTTTCACTTCTTTATATTGTTAATAAACAAAGAACAGGCATACACATAGTCATTCGCCAACATGACAACTGATCTTTTCGCATGACTATGATATTAAAATATCTCGGAATTTAATACTTAATGCGGATGTCTCGAATTTGTACATGTACATTTATTCGATTCAATACATGTAACAAAAGAAACAGGAAATCACAAAACATTGTCTGACATCAAATAACATGTACATGTAACAGGTTTGCCTGTAATTGTTGGCGAGCTATATATGTTCACAAACGAGCAATGGTTTTAGAAAGGTTAACAAAAAACAAATCTTTAATTAAGAACAACAAGGGACACGTCATGCAGAAACAATTGAAACAAAACCTGAAGCATGAAACGCAAAGTATACTCACGCTCGATGTAAGACATGTCAATGATTCTGTAAAGAGGGCAAACACGAGAGAAAAGAGTTGAACATTCGGTGATTGTATTATGAAGTGCATGTAATACATGTACATACACAGTTAAAAAAAAAACAACATTACACTATCTGCAATGTGAATGACCATGTACATTTTGATATTGCAGACCGTAAATTTGTATAATGTTGTTGTTGTACATGTATTTCACCGCAAACCACCTAGACCGTGGTGGTCCACCGCGATCGCGGTGGTCCACCGTGAAATCAATTTCCCGATAACGCCCGAGACTGACACCGAAATTCGCCACGGCGACATCACCGTGATCAACGGTGTACCGCGGTGAGATAGTAATGGTCCACTCTGGGCTGAATCACGGTGATGCGTGGCGGATGGCAGAAATTGCGCTAGACGTAGTGAACAAATAAGATATTCACACTGTTAATTAAGTTGTCTGGAACAAAAATCAGGCAATACACACTGCGAAAGAATACATATTGAAATGCGCAACATTATAAAGTAAATTGTGACCACTGTATAAGTTTTATTTTTAGTATATCGTAAAGTCATCATCCTTCTCTTGGCCTTTTTGGCCGTTGTGGGTGGGGGTCAAGAGGCGTCGATACAGAACTCTTCCGCTAGTTAGGTCTTTTGTGGGCTGCTGTGAGTAATTATCGTAAGGTATATTTCAACAAATGTCTGCTTAAGCTGTCACCGCGTTGATTGATGAATTATCATAAGATTAAATTACAATTTCTAGTTTCGATCCATTTACAAATCCGACGAACATGCGGATAAGGCTTCTTAATTCGAGGCCTTAAAATTCTCTCCGATAAAGATATTGACCGGTGATTTCTTGATTATTTTTCAATTAAAGCGATTATTTTCATTTAATCTGGGTTTTCGTTTAGAAGAGACTTCCAATAACAAAAAATTCCTTAAAAGCGGTAAGTACCGTCACTGATAAGCCTGACAGACTGCACAGGCCAATCTTTGACGACAATTTACGCACATGTATTAAGCCATCTTTCTAAGAACGAGGCTCATATATTTTAATGAACGATGCAACTTATATCAATCACCTTTTTATTATTTAGAAAAAAGAATCAACCAAACGTATATCATGTGTAGACATAATTGGAACTACACAATGTTCTAATTTATCAAATGCCCGATTTAAAAGATATGTTATAATTAATTGGTTCGTNTGAAACGCAAACTATACTCACGCTCGATGTAAGACATATCAATGATTCTGTAAAGAGGGCAAACACGAGAGAAAATAGTTGAACATTCGGTGATTGTATTATGAAGTGCAAGTAATACATGTACAAGTTAAAAAAAACAACATTGTACTATCTGCAATGTGAATGAACATGTACATTTTGATATTGCAGACCGTACATTTGTATAATGTTGTTGTTGTACATATATTTCACCGCAAACAACCTAGACCGTGGTGGTCCACCGCGATCGCGGTGGTCCACCGTGAAATCAATTTCCCGATACTGACACCGCAATTCGCCACGGCGACATCACCGTGATCAACGGTGTACCGCGGTGAGATAGTAATGGTCCACTCTGGGCTGAATCACGGTGATGCGTGGCGGATGGCAGAAATCGCGCTAGACGTAGTGTACAAATAAGTATTCACACTGTTAATTAAGTTGTCTGAAACACAAATCAGACAATACAAACTGCGAAAGAATACATATTGAAATGCGCAACATTATAAAGTAAATTGTGACCACTGTATAAGTTTTACTTTTAGTAAATCGTAAAGTCATCATCCTTCTCTTGGCCTTTTTGGCCGTTGTGGGAGGGGGGTCAAGAGGCGCCGATACAGAACTCTTCCGCTAGTTAGGTCTTTTGTGGGCTGCTGTGAGTAATTATCGTAAGGTATATTTCAACAAATGTCTGCTTAAGCTGTCACCGCGTTGATTGATGAATTATCATAAGATTAAATTACAATTTCTAGTTTCGATCCATTTACAAATCCGACGAACATGCGGATAAGGCTTCTTAATTCGAGGCCTTAAAATTCTCTCCGATAAAGATATTGACCGGTGATTTCTTGATTATTTTTCAATTAAAGCGATTATTTTCATTTAATCTGGGTTTTCGTTTAGAAGAGACTTCCAATAACAAAAAATTCCTTAAAAGCGGTAAGTACCGTCACTGATAAGCCTGACAGACTGCACAGGCCAATCTTTGACGACAATTTACGCACATGTATTAAGCCATCTTTCTAAGAACGAGGCTCATATATTTTAATGAACGATGCAACTTATATCAATCACCTTTTTATTATTTAGAAAAAAGAATCAACCAAACGTATATCATGTGTAGACATAATTGGAACTACACAATGTTCTAATTTATCAAATGCCCGATTTAAAAGATATGTTATAATTAATTGGTTCGTTTCGTGTTATCTATCTAATTAAGTGACCGTCCGATAATGCTTTACGGATATTGCTTCAAGTCGCGCGACTCAGGCGTTAATTGATTTAGTTCGTGTCATATAGAAATTACACGATATTCCGATAATATGTTTCGGAAATTGCCTCAAATCCCGAGACTCAGGCGTGGGAAGCAACGGAATGTCAAAATGTATGCAAATGAAAGCTAATGGTTTATTATTAGGTGATAAAATAAACGTTAACCCCCAAAATATATGCATTTGATGGGTAATGGCCGCTACAAATGTTGGAGAGGATAAACAAGTCATAACTGTAATTGACACCATAATGAATCAATTATTAAAAAAATAAATATGGCCGACTCCTTTAAGAGTTTCCGAAAACATGACACGATAGAGATATAGCAATCTGGGTACTATCCAGTTCTTTGTAAAGGCTTGGTCATGTTAACGTACTGGTATGCCGACGCCACCTTGGGTCATCCGGAAGTTGCCAACCGGAAGTAGCTCGACCTGGGAGTCTGGCTGGTGGACATCGAACGTGAGGAGCGTGTAGTTTCCCTCCGCGTCCCCCTGACGGTCGATGTAGACGTCGTAACCCAGGATACCTTCAATCAAAATGGGTTAAGAGTGATCATATAAGGTACTTGCCAAGTACAGATACATGTCAGATAAAAGCACATACCAAAACATCAAGTTTACATATAAGGACATTTAAAAAGAAAAAAAAAAACACGTAAATACTTACACCGAGAATACAAATGTTTTTCTATGATGATTTTTATAATTTGTTTTCACGATTATTATTTATATTTTTTTAAATCATTGATATGATAGGTCTTAATCTTGGAAAAGAATAACATCAAATGTATGTTCGGCATTACACTTTCACATTAAATCAATTAAGTTTAAAACAGATTTACCTTGTATGGTAACACAATTTTCTCTTAAGCTTACACTAAACTGTCTACAATTTAAAAAAGACCGACATTACTTGTATATGTGGTTTTGCGAATACGAGCTATGAGCGCGCTGCCGTTCCGCATGTCACCCCCGGATGTGAGCGTCTCGTGCAGGGCACGTGCGTACGTGTGCACGGCGTCGTACAGAAATGCGGCGTAGATCGGCACCTTGATCTGAATAACAGACACGCAAGTTGTTAAACTATGGACCTTGATCTGTAGAAAAGACACGCAGGTTGTTAAACTATGGACCTTGATCTGTAGAACAGACACGCAGGTTGTTAAACTATGGACCTTGATCTATATAATGGACAGACTTTATGTTTAAATATGCACCCTCATTTTAGAATGGGCAGATAGTTTGTTAAAATATGTACTTTGATCTGTAGAATGGACAGGCAGTTTGTTTAAATATGCACCGTGATCTGTAAAATTTACAGACAGTGTGTTAAACTATGTACTTTGATCTGAAGTATGGACAGACAGTTTGTTTAAATATGCAACTTAATCTGTAGAATTGAAGACTGTTCGTTTAAAAATGCACCTACATTTCAGAATGAGCAGATAGTTTTTTTTTAAATATGTACTTTATCTGTAGAATGGACAGAAAGTTTGTTTAAATATGCATCTTGATCTGAAGAATGGACAGACAATTTGTTTAAATATGCACCTTCATTTAAGAGTGGACAGATAGTTTGTTTGAATATGTACTTTGACCTGTAGAATGGACGGACAGTTTGTTTAAATATGCACCTTGATCTGTAGAATGGACAGACAGTGTTTTTAAATATGCAACTTGATCTGTAGAATGGACAGACAGTTTGTTTAAATATGTACATTGATCTGTAGAGAATGGACAGACAGTTTGTTTAAATATGTACATTGATCTGTAGAGAATGGACAGACAGGTTTTTTACATATGCATCTTGATCTGTAGAATGGACAGACAGTTTGTTTAAATATGCACTTTGATCTGTTGAATGAATAGACAGTTTGTTTAAATATGTACCTTGATCTGTAGAGAATGGACAGACAGGGTTTTTAAATATGCATCTTGATCTGTAGAATGTACAGACAGTTTGTTTTAATATGCACCTTGATCTGTAGAATGAACAGACAGTTTGTTTAAATATGCACCTGAATCTGTAGAATGAACAGACAGACTGTTTAAATATGCACCTTGATATGTAGAATGAACAGACAGTTTGTTTAAACATGCAACATGATCTGTAGAATGAACAGACATACTGTTTAAATATGTACATTGATTTGTAGAATGGACAGACAGTTTGTTTAAATTATGCATCATGATCTGTAGAAAGGAGCACAATTTGTTTACATATGCACCTTGATCTGTAGAATGGACACACAGTGTGTTTAAATATGCATCTTGATATGTAAAATGGACGTACAGTTTGTTTAAATCAACACCTTTATCTGTGGAATGGACGCACAGTTTGTTTAAATATGCACATTGATCTGTAGAATGGACAGACAGTTTGTGTAAATAGGCATCTTGCTCTGTAAAATGGACAGACAGTGTGTTTTATTATGCACCTTGATCTGTAGAATGGACACACGGTTTGCTTAACTATAATAACGCGAGTTATATGAAGCTGAAGGTTTCGAGCCTCATACTGGGCACATTATGGCATGGCCAATTGCAGCTTTTTAAATCAATACTTAGTGATTGCAACAAAAAGGAAATACATTGTAATTTCTTCGGGACAACAAAAGAAGTTCATTTGGTAGTTAAACAATTTAAAAGAAAACACATATGAACTCAATTCCACGACCTACATAAATTGAGGTGGCTAATCACGTGATGAACGTACATTAAGAAAGCAATACTTTCCATGAATTGTTTGTTAAGCACGTTATTGATCTTTAAGTGGTTTAAGAACTGACCAGATAATGATTGTCATTTACGCTTTACAAATGGGAGAGGACTTGCTATAAAAGTTGACAGCCTGGTGTTTTCTTCTGAAGAATTGGCTCGGATTATCTGGGTTATTACTAATAATATTACTGGCAAAACTGCAATACAAAAACCAGTTATATCGTGTCGTAACACATACAAAATCCTTTGGGAATTCATTCAATTATATCCTCATATTTTTGCTCACGCACTATGGAATGTTGTACTCAAATGTGGTGTCTAGTTCTACATCAGCGTTAAGAAGACTGCTAAAGAGAATATGAATACACCACGCCGAACCGAAGGCGTATTGACTAGTTGGTGACTTGTTAGAGGACAGTCATAAAGTGACATATCTGGTTTCTTTGAACCCATTGTAAAATGAAATCCACATGAATAATAATGCATATTAAGCATGCGACCATATTAAGAAAATACATCAGTCAGAGAGATGTTGAATTCATCCACCAACAAACCATCGACAACTATTTGACATAATGAGAATACATTGGAATGTGCTTCAACCATGAAACTCTATCATTGTACGAAATGGAGCCATGCTCAATCGAGAATCAGAACTATATAATTATTTTGGACGATTTAAGTAAACAAAAAAATAAATTAAATTAAATCTTTGAAAAAGAGTTTGGGAAAGAAAATCATGAAGTTGAATAGCCAGATGATCGTAATACAATTTCAAGAGAAAGCTAACGGTTGGGTGCCCGAGTTTTATTAATCGATGTTAGTGTTTGTCACGTGTTTTGTCTCACGTATAATTCGATGACAAGTGTTCACTTGCCTTAAATTAAAGACCTCCTAATGATGATAAGAATCATCTCCTACTGAGGCAACTAGGATTGTATTGTGTTGTTATTTGGGTAAAATGCATTGACCATGTGCAGTCCTTACCGCGGATCCTTTGTAGACCTGTGCGAACCCGTTGATTGGCGGCTCTGTGTTTCGGCGTCTGACGTCATCAAGGAAGTTGTCCCAGTCGTCATTGAGGGGCGGACGAGGGACCAGCAGTAACACCGTCTCAAACGACTGCACTTGATACGTGTTCAGGTCGTCTTTGGATTCGAATGGTGCTGAACAGTAACCATGTTTCATTATATATAAGTACACGGTGAACGAGTACTTAAACGGTACGTGATGTGTATTTTCTATATGTATTTGTATTAATTTATTGAAGTAATAATGTATCTTGATAATAGTTTCAATCTTAAATGCAATGAACGTGAAGATAAACATTGATCGCCCCTTAATTCTGTTTGGCCAAGGTTGTCCAATGATTTCATGTACATGTAGTTGATTTGGATTATGCAACAGAGTGCTATTACATTCCTTTATGACTGAACAGTCGGGTTCTGTGAAGAAGCGGCTTAATGCATGTGCGTTTAGTGTCGTCCCAGATTAACATGCGCAGTTTGCACAGGCTTATCAGAAACGACATGTTCCCCCTAGACTGAATGTTTGTTTAGAAGAGACTTCATTCAATCGAAATATTGCTACCAGAGTCCCTGACTGACATTCGCATATGTTCCCGCATGCCAAGTCAGATTACTGGAATGCGGTTCATGTTAATTTGTTCTTATCAGACACATCTATATATTGTTTATCAATTGTCGCATACTTTTGAGGAGATAGTAGTGCGGGTCCTCTGTGTACATCCGCTCGTCCACGGCGATGACGACATACTCGGATATCCGGTCTTCCACGTGCGCCTTCAGCAGACGACTGAAGTCGATCAGGCCGTGGTGGTCACCCAGAAACACGTAGACTGGAAACAATAAACAAGTAGACTGGAAACAAGAGCACATAGACTGGAAACAAGAAACACGAATATTGGAAACTAGAAACATGTGGACTGGAAACAAGAGACACGTATACTGGAAAAAAGAAAGACAAAGACTGGAAACAAGAAAAAAGTAGACTGGAAATGAGAAAATGTAGATTGAAAACAAAAGACACGTGGACTGGAAACAAGAAACACATAGACTTGAAATAATAAACATTTAGAATGGAAGCAAGAAACACGTAGACTGGAAACAAAAAACACGAAGACTGGAAACAAAAAACAAGTAGAATGGAAACAAAAAAACGAAGACTAAAAACAAAAGACACGTAGCCTGGAAACAAGAAACATGTAGACTCAAAACAAGAAACACAATGACTGGAAACAAAAAACAAGTAGACTGAAAACAAAAGAAACGAAGACTGGAAACAAGAATCAAGTAGACTGGAAACAAGAAACACGTGAACTTGAGACAAGAAACACGTGAACTGGAACCAATAAACAAGTAGACTTGAACCAATAAACAAGTAGACTGGAAACAAGAAACAAGTAGACTGGAAACAAAAAACACGCAGTCTTGAAGAAAGAAACACGTAGACTGGAAACAAGAAACACGAGGACTGGAAACAAGAAACAAGTAGAATGGACACAATAAACACGTTGACTGGGAAAATAACAATATTCTGCATAAAACATGTTTTTTTTTCGGACGACATAGATGTTTTGGTAACAGCTTTCATCTATTATTATTATGATTGGTTTGGTTATTGCCATACAGGAATATATTTGTATCTTGGATAGTAAACTGTCGGTTAGATTACGTTCCGCTCAGATGCTTTTTGTCCCTATCAATCACAACATTTATCGGTTCATAAATCGAATGTTAGAATAAGGGAAAACGAATATTCGAATATAAGTTTAGGATTAGTTCCGATCGCTAATTGAAATATAACTTCTCCGAAGACCTTTTTTTCAGAACTAATAGCATTCGTATCGAGTTATATGCGATGAGTGTAACGGAAAGATTTATTATGTTTTAAGAAACAAACCGGCAACCCTAAAGTATATATATATATATTGTTGTATTTCTATTCAATCCTCTGTTAAATGTGTGGAATAGTATTGTTGTCAATTTCACTGGAGGACATGTTCACATAATGTGACAAACACATATAAAACTACGACCCAACAATAAACCAATGAAGGAGTTTTACTAACAAACATGCATAGTAAAATACAATAACATGTAATTATGTGGAGATGATCTGGGTGTTAGGCTCGTTTTCCAAATTCTAGCCTCTATCAATCTGGAAAGGCGACCAAAGGTCAAATAATGTGTGTCTTCTCACTTACTGCGCGTCACTCGATACGACTTTTCCACAACGTGATACATTTCCTCGCCGGAGGCGTACGGTTCCGCGAAATATATGGCGTCCTGCAACTGGATGTTGTGGTCCTTCATGATCGTCTTCAGACTCTCGGCAGTCTCGTTCCAGAGGGACTTCGCACCCACCACCAAGGTCACCCTGGGAAACATGATAGACTCATGGTAACACCAAGGTAACCCTATGATACATAACAGACTCGTTGTAACATAAATTGAGACGTAACAGTAGCAAAAAATACAGACGTTGCAATGGCATATGAAAAAACTGTTATATGACAATATATAAGCCTCGCTCTGTGAACACTGGCTTATTGCATGTGCGTTAAGTGTCGTCCAAGATTAGCATGTGAAGTCCGCAGAAGCTTATCATAGAAGACACTTACCACTTTTATGGTATGTTTCGTTCAAAAGAAGTCTTTTCTTAGCGTAAAACCAGTTAAAGCGGAAAGTGTCGTCCTTATTAGCCTGTGCGGACTGCAAAGGCTAATCTTGGACGACCGTTTACGCACATGAATTAAGCCATGTTTTCATAGAACGAGGTCCATATATACGTTTTAGCGTGGTGTTATATGGATATGCGTCTGTGTTATTTTAAGACCCGTGCCACAGCAGCAGTTGCATGTTTTGGCTTGGAATTGAAATATTTTACATACCGACTAGGTATGCTTGTTTTTAATAATTGTATGGAGTTTCGAAGATAGCATAGCATTTTATAAAATCGACAGGTGTTTGTTTTGGCAAATAAAAATTAATACACGCACGTTTAAAAATAAAAATAACACATTCATACATTATATCAAATGCATCTTCAAACATCTTTGGGTTGCTTATATATTTTCTTAGTTTCTTTAAGTCTTGTTTAGGTGTAGTTGATATATTCTTTTTTGTATAAATTCTTTAGCTTAAGTTATATTTACATGTACTTAGATTTTCGTAACATGTTTATATTAAGTTGATGTATACTTAGTTTTTCTTTACATCTCTATACTTAGTTGATTTATATTTAGTTTTGTTTAATATCTTTATTACGAAGCATTTAAAAGACAAAGACAGTTCTTACGTTAAAAAACAGACGTACTGATACGTTACACATTTACGAACCAATACGTAAGTGTGCCGGATAAGAGTTGACTAAATGCAGAGTAAATACACAACATTTAATACACTTATGCAACATGCTTTATGGAAGCTTTCTATATGTTAATAGGCGTTCAGAATCCATATGTTTTCAACAAATGAAGATTTATAACACCCGTCTTTCATTTGCGAACGCGGACAAAGTGGAAGTGATGATGTTTAAAGTTAGCACGTGTCTTTATCTTGACTGCTGTAACAGTTGTGCGAGCGAAACGTCTAGTTATCAACCTTTATTTCGAGAGATGTTTATCTGAGAACCTCTCCCTGTCTGCAATTGAATAATGTGTAACCTCAGTTATTTTCTGGAGATCGTTGCAAACGGAATGGTAATGCTCACATAAAGTTATGTGATAACATTATAAATTCTTTCAAACGATGTTTATACGTGTCGTTTCAGAAAGGTTGTGGTTTCTCGTCGAAAATTCAACAACAGCATCTGTTGAGTTACAGAAACCATTGCATACGCGCTAGTTTTCACAGGGATCAACACTGTGTAAAGATAAAAAATTAACAGCGCGCTTTTTGTGATAATAGGAAAGGTTAAAATAATAAAACATTATAACTCAAAGCGAAAATAACCTAATTCTTGTTTATTATGCTCATCAAATCGAGCTGGTCAGATATTTTGATAACACATAACCGACCATCAAATAAATGAATTAACAAACACATATGTAATCAATTTGACATATAACTAATTCCCTTAATAGTTATATATATATATTATTAGTTACACTATTAGTAACTGATAGTGTATGGGATATACACCCTCAGTAATTTCATACCATACGAGAGCGAAGCTCGAGTATGGTATGTCATTACTGAGGGTGTATATCCCATACACCATCAGTTACTAACAGTGTAACAATTATATCTCATCGACTACCTTTTCCTTGGTGTGTTTTATATATATTTATGTCCGAACCGGCGTTCCTTACTATTATTTTTCATTCAATTGATGACGCAATTTATGGCGTATCTCGTGTGACGTTATTTTATGTGACAAAAATCACTAGTTTATGTTAGATTCTCGGATTTAAAGGACAACAAGTCGGACGTGGAATTTTAATTTAACAGTAAAATAATTTTTAAATTATCAAACGAATCCAAAACGTTTTTCGGATTGTGTGTTTATCATGCATAGTTGTATTGTAAACTTCGATGGGAATAAAATAACTCGCTCCGAGAGGATTACGAGTTCGTATTTCGTGTTTTGGGTCAGAATTGTTAGCATTCGATACAAATGTTATTAAAAGTGTGATTTAAAATATATTTCGAGAATGGGATGGAAGAACATAAAATGGAAGTGCGTATCGTTGTACCTTTATTATTATAAGCATTGGATTAAAGTTGTCATTGAGGTAAGCGTGTACTTTATACTAAATTTAGTTTTTTTTTTATGACTTCTGTTAAAGCTGAAATAGTGTCATCAATCTAATATACAGCACAGTTTTAGTTGCAATCGTTATTTTAATTGTTTCCCATTACATATCTAAAATGAAACATGATGTCATCATATAATAAAAAGACTTATCTAGAAGCTTATCGAACAAACGCCATTTTGTTTTACGTGATAGGTGTATCATGGTGTATGGAAATTACTCGGGGTGTATGGAAAATACAACATGGGCACGTGACCGCTCTAAGCCAATCGGATTAGGTAATTGTTGTAGGAAGTGAGATATATATATATATATATACGTTTCGTTGTTTCAATGTCTTACAGCGTCAATCCGTTTCCTGATTAAAAACGTGAAACTGCAGTCACATGTTCATCATCCCTACTAAGTCCTTTTAAATACTTGTGAACATTTCAGTTAGACACAGGACGAAACATATGAAGAACACGTACACACATGAATACATACTAACTGGGGTCATTGTTTTGGACCGATCAGTGCAAATAAAAGAATGCGCTTTTCAACCTCACAGTTAGTTGTGCGTTGTTGGTTTTGTTTAAACTATATGCCTTATTGTCGATTCATGAACATTTTCATGTTTCCAATCACGTGTATGGATTTCGACACCTTACCTGTGATAGCATGATTGTAAGTAAGTTGTGCCTACCTGTTCCATTGGTAGTACTGCAGGATGACGGGTATTGACTTGGACCTACCTGTTCCATTGGTAGTACTGCATGATGTTGAGTATTGACTTGGACGTACTTGTTCCATTGGTAGTACTGCAGTATGGAGAGTATGGACTTGGACCTACTTGTTCCATTGGTAGTACTGCAGTATGGACAGTATAGACTTGGACCTACCTGTTCCATTAGTAGTACTGCAGGATGGCGAGTATTGACTTGGACCTACCTGTTCCATTGGTAGTACTGCAGGATGGCGAGTATAGACGTGGACCTACCTGTTCCATTGGTAGT
>VMBQ01006050.1:11407-38990 GCA_007657795.1 Dreissena rostriformis | reverse complement strand
TGACTGGAAATAGGAAAATGGTTTCCGGATGATAACTCAAGAACGCTTACGCCTGGGATCATGAAACTTCATAGGGACATTGGTCATGACCGGCAGATGACCCCTATAGATTTTGAGGTCACTAGGTCAAAGGTCAAGGTCACAGGTCAAGGTCACAGTGACGGGAAATAGGAAAATGGTTTCTGGATGATAACTCAAGAACGCTTACGCCTGGAATCACGAAACTTCATAGGGACATTGGTTATGACCGGCAGATGACACCTATTGATTTTCAGGTCAAAGGTCAAGGTCACAGTGACCTTAAGCAAAGGTCAAGGTCACAGGTCAAGGTCACAGTGACTGGAAATAGGGAAATGGTTTCCGGAACTCAAGAACGCTTAGGTCTGGGATTACGAAACTTCATAGGGACATTGGTTATGACCAGCAGATGACCCCTATTGATTTTCAGGTCACTTGGTCAAAGGTCAAGGTCACAGTGACCTGAAGCAGTAAAATGGTTGACTGGAAATAGGAAAATGGTTTCCGGATGATAACTAAAAAACGCTTACGTCTGGGATCATGAAACTTCAAAGGGACATTGGTCATGACCGGCAGATGACCCCTATCAGGCCACTAGGTCAAAGGTCAAGGTCACAGTGACCTGAAGCAGTAAAATCGTTTCCGGATGTTAACTCAAGAACGCTTAGGCCTGTGATCACGAAACTCCATTGGGACATTGGCCATGACGGGCAGATGACCCCTATTGATTTTCAGGTCACTAGGTCAAAGGTCACAGTGACATGAAGCAGTAAAATGGTTTCCGGATAATAACTCAAGAACGCTTAGGCCTGGGATCACGAAACTCCATTGGGACATTGGTCATGACGGGCAGATGACCCCTAATGATTTTCAGGTCACTAGGTCACAGTGACCTGAAGCAGTAAAATGGTTTCCGGATTATAACTCAAGAACGCTTAGGCCTGGGATCACACAAATTCATAGGGATATTGGTCATGACCGGCTGATGACCCCTTTTGATTTTCAGGTCACTACTTTTTTTTTAGTATTTGTTGCCTTAGCAACCCAAATTCTTGACGATGGGACAAAATGAAATGACGTGCATAATCGGGTGTACGTATCGCTTGATGTGCGTGAAATTAAATGTGTCGTCTATAAACGGTGACTTCCTAAAATAGGGCAATACTTTATCCAAATGAGTAGACGTAATCTACCGATTATATATCGACCTCATATATAAAGGAGTAGGCAATAATCTGTGACATTCAGGGAATAAACAGTGAGAATTTGAATACATGTTTTGTAGAGCTATATTTTCACAAAATATATATTGTAATGAGGCAACTTATATTACGGTTTAAAGTTAATAATTAGAAAGAGAGAATGTCATAACAATACAATTGATAAATCTTTAATTTATTAAGGGACCTTTGTCTGTATAAGTCTCTGATTTATTGCATACACGTTACGCAGCCGACATCAAATAGTTACTGTGCGGTTGTGTTTTCAAAACCGAAAGCGAAAGTAGGAAATAATATATTACCTCCCCTTTTCATCAACTGTCATGTGATGGACATTTATCACTATCAGTTGACGAGTAGGCAGATACTTTTAACGAATAATAAATCTATATTTCTTCGTTTCAAACTTTAATATAGACTACAAATAATGGCTGGAGACGAAGAGGACGGTGTCAGATCCACGGGCGGACAGGTCGACGGTGAGTAACTGAAATCTAGACAATTTACTGAATTAGTAACTTTTAGTTCTAGTTCAATTAGTAATTGGATACTGTACTGTTCCGATAAACTAATTAAATCTTGATCAAGGATGTACATACTTTTGGTGATAGCGGATATAATTTAATCTTTATAAGTGTCGGTCTAGTATCTTGCTTGAGATCAAACCAATAAGCTAGTCCAAATAAAGGGACCATCCACAATTTCTTATGAGGACTGAGGTGGTCGTTTTGTGATCTATTTAAGACGTTTATCAATTAGGACTTACCACAAAGCATGTGAATGTAATTGTCAGCAATACTGTTCGCAAGAAATACAAACATTTATTACCTTACATTATATCCAGTTAACTATGAAAAGCCTTGAACCATTAACATCACATCTGGTCCTTTAAGTAATTCTTTAATTGTGAAGGTTTCAAGCTTTTATGAGTACATAGATGAAACGGAGGGTCAATAGCTTGGAGTTGGATTATTGCAACAAGTCCTTTAAGGCAAGCGACCTGTTCCACTAAAAAAAAAAAAAAAAAAAAATATGTTGTCATAATTTGTGATGCTGTTTGTTTCCTTCCCAGACCTGACGATGGCCCTGATAGATTCTGCGTTTGATCGAAGCGAGGACTGCCAGGACATCATCGCCATCTCGTTGTTCAACCTGGGAAAGAAGAGGCCAGAGCTGGTCCTCAGCTCCTGTTATAGCTATCTGCAGAAACATGCCAAGGTGGTTCCAGTGATTTGATATCAACTTGACGTAACAAGTTTTGATAATGAAACAATTGTTTATAATATCTAATAGCCTGTAACTACACCTTGCAACATCTCCCAGCTACCCCTCTTTAGTTGTTTTATGATTCCAAAAATAGAGAATTTTACGAAGCAAAATTCCAAATTTTCCAATGTGTCATTTTTTCTAAAAGTTAAATAAAGTTTAACATATTTAGTGTTGTTGTTGTGAGTTTGATTATAAACATTAACATATTTATTTAAACTTAAAATGAACCCACATTTTTGTATGCCCCCAAAGGTGGGCATATAGTGATCGCACTGTCGGTCTGTCTATCCGTCCTTCTGAAATTTCGTCACATTTTGTGTTTAGGTTTTGCGTTTAGGTTTCGAAAAATAGTCATAACTTTTGCAATATTGATCATAGCAACTTGATATTTGGCATGCATGTGTATCTCATGGAGCTGCACATTTTGAGTGGTGAAAGGTCAAGGTGAAGGTCATCCTTTAAAGTCAAAGGTAAAAAAAATAAAATCAAAGCGGCGCAGTAGGGGGCATTGTGTTTCTGACAAACACATCTCTTGTTTGTTTTACAATACAAATGAACACACATGCATGCGAGTTTAAACTACACAAACAAGCCATACAATATACTGGTTATTAGTGCAGTATTGTGCAAATCAGCTTTCATTTGCCAACATATTTATGCCAGTTGTGATTATTTTTTTATATTTTTCTAAGAACTAAAAATCATTTTTTATCATCCAATAAAAAACAATAAACATTTAAGCCTCGCTCTGGTAAAACAGGGTTTCATGAATGTTCGTAAAGTGTCATCCCAGAATAGCCTGTACACTCCGCTTTATGGAATTTTCTACCAAACTAAAATCCAGTTTAGGCAGAAAGTTTTGTCCCTGATTAGCCTGTGCGGACTGCACAAGCTAATCTGGGATGACATTTTACACACATGCATTAAGCCCACTTTTCCCAAAACACGGCTCAAATGATGCCTTAAATTGCAGCTTGCCCAAGGTCACAGGGTGGTGATCCTTCAGACAATGGAGAAGATAATACATGAGAAGCTGGAGACACTTGACAAGGACCTCGCCATCAGTCTGGTGAAACAGGCCTCCAAGGAGCTCACACAGGAAACTGTATGTGACACTATATAAGTTTAAACATATTTATTTTAGCTCGATTAAACCGAAAGCCTTAGGCTTATTGAAATGCTCTCCAGTCTGTTTCCTGGGTAGAACCAGTACTTTGTGTCTTTTGGGGGGGAAATCTAAAGAACGCTCTCACAGTGGGGATCGAACCTGTGACATCCCGATCACTAGGTGGACACCATATCCACTACGCCATGGCGAGCTTTGATCACTATATTGTCCTTATTACATTCCAAATATGTAATTATGGGCTTTTTATGGCATATTTGTTGTTTTATTCGGCTCAGGTACTACTGAATGTACCCTGGGTACAATTAAGTATACTACAATGTACCCTGGGTACGGAAAATACGCGTACCTAGCCATACTCCAGGGAACTTTTAGTATTTTTACATACCCCGGATGCTTTGTTCTATACTTAAGAGTACCCAGAGTACTTTTAAGAAGTCCTAAGCAGACTATATCCAATCGAGCGTAATTATGGTCTTTAGATGTGTTTTTACTTTGCACGTTGCAACCATAATTTGTCATCTTTTCCTTGCATACTGTCTACTGTTCCTGCTGCAATATTGTTTTACTTATATCTATCTATTTTTAAAAACTTTTTAGTGGTTTATTGAAGTTGTTGACCTTACAGTCATAGTTTTCTACCTTTTCCTGAAGCACAGTATATAATTATTATACAAAATATCACAGGATTGATCGTTACTGTTTATGAAAGGCAAGGCATGGTTTGTTGAGTTTGAGCTGTGTGCAAGTCCAGATATTATATGTTGATGTTTGTTTTTGTTAAGACAAACACTATTTTACTCTTACTCTAAATTGAGGTCCAAATTTAGGTCCAAATTGAATTGAGGTCCACATTTTTTTTAAAGACATTTTTTTTTTTTTTTACTCTTAGGGGTTTAAATTCAGGTCCTAAATAAGGTCGAAACTTTTGTTTAAAAACCTTACTCCAATTAAAAAAAAAAAGACAAACTCTATTTGACCCTTAATTTGAGAAGATACATTGAGGTCCGAATTTTAGTCCAAATTGAGGACCAATTTAAAAAAAAATATAAACTCTATTTTACTCTTACTCTAAGGTGATAAATTGAGGTCCATATTGAGGTCTAAATAAAGAAAAAGTCAAATTCTTTTTTACTCTTGCTGTAAGGAGAAAAATTGAGGTCCAAATTTGAGGTCCAACTTAAAAAAATAATATACTAGCCCTATTTTACTCTTACTCTTAGGAGATAAATTCAGGTCCAAATAGTAATAAATCTCTGTGTTATTAGTTTAAATATATTTATTTTAGCTGAATTGCATGGAAAGCCTAAAGCTTATTTGAAAAGCTCTCTCGATCGTGTCCGTTTCCTGGGACTAGAACCAGTACTTGGTGGCTTTGGGGGAGACCTAAAGAACGCTCCCACTGTAGGGATCAAACCCGTGACCTCCTGATCTGTGTATTATTCCTACCAGGATGTGATCCCGGAGTGGCAGACGGCAGCCAGTGGTGTCCTGGTGGCGCTTGGCAAGAAGTACTGCAACGAGGTGATGGAAGGCATGCTGCTCAAGTTCCAGCCAGGGACGCTGCCACATTTCTTTGTAGTACAGACAATTGCAAACTTGTGTTCTGTGAATGGTAAGTTGATGAAACCGAGATAAGATAATTCATTTGTAAAGGGATTTTTTGTATAGTTTTTGCTTTCTTTTGGGGCAATTAGGATTTTTGTAAACTTAAGGAAATACTGTTGCCAATGGCAAAGCGGAAGCAAATAGGTTATTTTCAAATGGTTGATGTTAAAAATTATTGACTGCTCCATTTTATACAAAAGTTGGCATAAAAACGATAATATTCAGAATTCAAAGAAAAAAAAGTCAAATACTACTGATAACTTAACAAACATCAAATATACAATTTATGTTTAAGAAATAATTCGTGTACGTTAAAGTTTGTTGTCGAATAACCCACGGCTGGAAGTTTAGATGCGTAGGGATTAAATCACGAGTGCGAAGCACGAGTGATTTGAAACCACGCATCTAAACTTCCGGCCGTGGGTTATTCGACAACAAACTATAACGTACATGAATTATTTCGATTCTAACACGGTTTTTTCTAAAGATTTATACAATGTATCTTATTTTTCTTGTGTACTATTTTATGTGAAGTTCCGCCCATAAAAAGAACTTCCGGCTGTTCTATCGATCAGATCTCTGCCCTCAATAACAGCCAAACTGGATTTCATTAATAAATACCGGATTATTACGCTGGTGGAAAATGTATCGGCATGTTTTGTTTAGTTACAGCGCGTGCTTTCAATGTATAAGCTCCGCCCATAATTATTGCAGAATAACCCATGGACGATTGTCTTCTTTGTTTATATGAAATTTGGCACGTGCCGTGTTAGAATTATAAGTAACCAATGTGTCAATCAGCACTGACTTGGAGAGCTAGAAAACAATATAAGGTGTGAAAACACTACCAGGCAATGATCGCCAAATATTCTTTAAAATGTTCACTATTTTATGTTGCACAAACTAAGTCTGTATACTAGTGTTGTCTTGTTTAATGATGAACCCATTATGCAATACTAAGGGACATGCCACCACAAAAAGTCTACAGGTCATGTTTTAACATGTTGCATTTATGTTGCAGTGTATGGGATGGTACCTCATCTAACACATGTGCTTGTACAGTTTTATATCTGCTACTTTTATGTTACAGTGTATGGGATGGTTCCCCATCTAACACCTGTGCTAGACTGCTAGTACAGTTTTTTATCTGCTACTTTTATGTTACAGTGTATGGGATGGTTCCCCATCTAACACATGTGCTAGACTGCTAGTACAGTTTTATATCTGCTACTTTTATGTTTCAGTGTATGGGATGGTACCCCATCTAGTACCCCATCTAACACCTGTGCTGGTACAGTTTTATATCTGTTACATTTATGTTTCAGTGTATGCGATGGTTCCCCATCTAACAGCTGTGCTGGGGACCATGCTACCAATGTTGGGAATGGCAAAACAAGACAACATGAGATGGGTGTTCTCCTCAGGTAATTGAGAAAGATGGACTTTGATCGACATAGAAACACACTTTTCCATCATTTTTAACCAGGTTTTCCGAAGGAAAAAACTGGTTATTAGATTGGCGAATGCAGGCGGGCGGGCGGGCGACACAAGCTTGTGTCCGCTCTTTATTTCAAGTTTTTTTCATCCGATCTTCACCAAACTTGGTCAGAAGTTGTATCTAGATGATGTCTGGGTCAAGTTTGAATATGGGTCATGCCGGGTGAAAAACTAGGTCATGGGGTCACTAAGTGCGTTTTTTAACATTCAGCATTGATAACCTGGTTTTGTGACAATTTTGTCCCATGTTTAAATGAATAACCCTGTATTTTTGTCAAATATCAATCTTTGATGCAATAAAATTGCTTAAGCCCTAAGTAATCTATAAAAAATGACAAACTTTCAAAATCAAGTGTTTTTATCAGTACCGTAATTACTCTTAAGTTTTCAGACGCTTAATGTTGTTGTTTTTTCGTGTCCGAAAATTTAGATACTCAAAAAAATTCCCAAAATACAGTGTATAAAAATTTAGAGACACACTGACCATATACAAAATGCATTTTCATAATTAATCAAATTAACATATATTGCTCTAATATACATCATAAAGTTTTCCCTGAATGGATTCACACTTAACAGAGTGACTGCGTTAATCAGAACTTATTGTTTCCTAACTATACATTGTACTATGATCACTTCATTAATTATTGGGTGAAGCCATTTTCTATTAGCGGTATACCTATCTATTTGGCCAAATAACACAAATGTAACGGTCCAGTGACTTCCCCATTCGTCTGCCAGGTTTTATGACTGTTATCAGTTTGTAATACACATTTGTGGTGTGTCACAGGATTAACACAAATAGGTTGATTTCTGATAAAAATGCAACTATCCAAAAATTTAGAGTCATTAATTATTGGTGAAAATATGGGTGTCCGAAAAATTGGAGTCACAAAAAATAATTATTTTGACTTAAAAAGAGAGTGTCCGAAAACTAAAAGTTATTACGGTACACCTACTCAAACAATCTGACATGAGCAAATAATACAATTTATTTCAGCCCTTTCCAAGTTCAGTGAGGCGATAATTGATTACATAGCCAATATCGACAAGGCACCAGATACAAGTGTGAAGAAAGAAATGTTCTCGTCTGAGATTTTCTCAGCTTATGATGTCATCTTTAATGTGTGGATACAGTCCAAAGAAGTTAAGGTAATGTCATATTTAATGTGTGGATAAAGTCCAAAGAAGTAAAGGTAATGTCATTTTTAATGTGTGGTTACAGTCCAAAGAAGTAAAGGTAATGTCATTTTTAATGTGTGGATACAGTCCAAAGAAGTAAAGGTAATGTCATTTTTTAATGTGTGGATACAGTCCAAAGAAGTCAAGGTTATGTCATCTTTAATGTGTGGATACAGTCCAAATAAGTAAAGGTAATGTCCTCTTTAATGTGTGGATACAGTCCAAATAAGTAAAGTTAATGTCCTCTTCAATGTGTGGATAACGTCCAAAGAAGTAAAGGTAGTGTCATCTTTTATGTGTGGAAACAGTCCAATGAAGTAAAGGTAATGTCATATTTAATGTGTGGATACAGTCAAAAGAAGTAAAGGTAATGACATCTTTAATGTGTGGATACAGTCAAAAGAAGTCAGGGTAATGTCATCTTTAATGTGTGGATACAGTCCAAAGAAGTCAAGGTAATGCCATCTTTAATGTGTGGATACAGTCCAAAGAAGTAAAGGTAATGTCATCTTGAATGTGTGGATACAGTCCAAACAAGTAAAGGTAATGTCATCTTTAATGTGTGGATACAGTCCAAAGAAGTAAAGGTAATGTCATCTTTAATGTGTGATACAGTCAAAGGAAGTTAAGGTAATGTCATATTTACTGTGTGGATATTAGTCCAAAGAAGTAAAGGTAATATCATATTTAATGTGTGGATACAGTCAAAAGAAGTCAAGGTAATGTGATATTCAATGTGTGGATACAGTCAAAAAAAGTAAAGTTAATGTCATCTTTAAGGTGTGGATACATTCCAAAGAAGTAAAGGTAATGTCATTTTTAATGTGTGGTTCCTACAGAAACGTTTATGGTACACCCCGATAATATGGCCATGCCGAATTAGTTTATATCGACTTACTGTGAAATAACATGGTATGTCATCATAGTTTTGTAGGTTTTTCCCACTTAATTTTAGTCGCCATAACGACATTAAGTTAATGTCTCGGTGTAAAAGTTTCCTGCTTTTCTGAAAAAAATATTTGGTTGACATAATCTAGGTAATCTCACAAAATTGTAGTATAAATCCTGCTCACCAGCATTTTAAACAGTCAATAATCAACACCGAACAGTCAACTATTTATCAAATCAACCTTTAGAAAAAAGAATATTTCTTAAATACCAAGATTACAAATTTACAACATACACATTTATTTTTATGCCCCCTTTTAAAAAAAAGGGGTTATATTGTTTTTTTGCCTGTCTGTCTTTATGTCCGTCATTCTGTCTGTCTTAAAACTTTAACCTTCCTCATAACTTTTGCAATATTGAAGATAGCAACTTCACATTTGGCATGCATGTGTATCACATGGAGCTGCACATTTTGAGTGGTGAAAGGTCAAGGTCATCCTTCAAGGTCAAAGGTCAAAAATAAAATTTAAAAATCAAAGCGGCGTATTAGGGGGCATTGTGTTTCTGACAAACACATCTCTTGTTTATTCATACTCTTAAGACAAAAATTGTACATTAAAAAAAAAGTTAGACAAAATATTATTCAAGCAAGTGAATTGTATGTTGAACCTTAAATCGGATGTACGATAAATATGAGTTGAATGTTTTACTGCGTCTGCTAGCTCCGTCTGGCGATTGTGGAAGCCCTTGGTCACATGACACATCTGATGGCCCGAGACAAGCTGGAGGAGCAGTTGCCACGGATACTGGCGGGAATCCTGGGCCTGTACAAGAAACACCAGGAACCCTTCCATATCACACAGGTCGGTAGCGTGGGAGAGTGAACCCTTCCATATCACACAAGTGGGTGGGCTGGAAATATCGGAATACATGTGTATGGATGATGTTGGTTTTATGTGGTACTTACAAGCATCACACTTGGTATTATACAGAGATTGAATTTAGTAGGAAAGTTTAAAAATAAACATGGAAGATTTAATTTTAAATGTTAAAAGGAAACTCCTTGAGTTGGTTTACCAGATTCTGTCAGTTGTTCCATTGTTATAATATTTATTAATATGAGCCTTGCTTTGGGAAAACCAGGCTTAATGCATGTGGGTAAAGTGTTGTCCCAAATAAGCCTGTGCAGGCTTATCCAGAATGACACTTTGTGGCCATGCATTAAACCCTGTTTTTGTGATGGAGCAGTTCAATTATTTGTCTCGACCTACAGGGCCTTTGCAGCGTACTGGACGCTATCTGTGAGGGCGGGAGCACCATACTGGAGCCACATCTAGAACATGTGCTTAATGCTCTCTTCCCACAGGTAAGGTGGATTCATTGATCTTTGTTTGACATAAAATTGTGAAGATGCAGAAAATCTATCATATTTATTGGATCATAAATTCAGTGATTGTTTTAAAATGTCTATATAAGACTTGTTAAGTGATACAGTTGATTTTTGGGTTTTCAATTTAAAGGGGTGAAACGTAATTGTATCTTGGGGTTTTCAATTTAAAGGGGTGAAACTATCTTATCTGCCGTGGAAATAACAAGCAGATACAGGAGTTCCATGCTCAGTCCTCGTAATGTTAAACAAACTGTAAGAAAACCATATTTCTTCAATTTTCTAACAAATTAACATGTACACTAACAATACAATTTGTAATGTATGGAGGTGAATTAACACTATAAATTAAAAAAAATCTAACAAAATCTTCAATTTCTTTTTACTAATTTTAATACGAGAACATCAGATTCAAACTTCTTACAGATTTTTGCGCCTGTTGACTTCAATAACCCGATGAGCATGAAGAATCAGAATGAAGTGCTGCGATGCTTTGCAGTGATAGGTGGGGCTAACTTCCATACAACATCCATGTATGGTGTATCATTTAATCTTTGGCATATTTGAGCCACGTTTTGCGAAAATGGGTCTTATGCCATATGCTGCCAGCGTAGCTCCAGACCATCCTGCACATTCACACAGCCTGGTCAGGAGCTGTCTGCTATAAAGTCATGCAATGTTTAGCCCTTTGCATGCTGGGAAATTTGTCGTCTGCTAAAATGTCGTCTGCTGAATTTCTAAAATTAGCATTTTCTTCGATTTTTTTTCAAAGAATACTATCAGAATAGCAAACAGTTTGGATCCTGATGAGACGCCACGTTCTGTGGCGTCTCATCTGGATCCAAACTGTTTGCAAAGGCCTTCAAAATCCGGTTCCAGCACTGAAAGGGCTAGTGGTCTCATTAGCAGACAGAGAAGCTCCTTGCCAGACTTAGAGAGTGCACTGGCTGATCTGGTTCTATGCAGGAGGCATGTTGCATGAGACCATGTTTTCATGATGCTGCTCAATTTTCAGATATATAAAATATGTAATAATATGTAAACAGTGGGTAATTCTGATGATAAATATACCTTTTTTTTAAACAGATTCATGCTTTTATGTCCACTTGATTTAAAAAACAGACTAGAACTGGATCAATATTTATGGACTGAGCTGAAAGTTATTCTAGTTATTTATGATTGATAAGAGACTCCGTGATAAAACCAAACCAACTGTATCACATTTCCCTGAAATGTCATATTAAGAATTTGTACTTTTAGAAATATGTTGACTTTGTATTCAATTAACTATAAGCTGAATCCAAGCGATTTGGCTGAAGTAAGAAGATACAAATGAATATTATTTTTTGTGTTTTTTAGCGGGGTCTTTCTCGGGAAAGCTGACAGGAATTCTCCTCCAAAAGCTGGACCAGAACAATGAGAAGATGAAGATTGGAATACTGACCATCTTCAAACACCTCATCAATGCTGCGGGTCAGTGATTGTGGACTATTACAGACTAACACGTCTGTTTGTTTGTAAAGCCTTTGCCATAGAAACAAAGTATACTATACTTAGTTTAGTTTAAACCTATTTATTTTAGCTCGATTGCATTTAAAGTACTTACTACTTATTTGAAACGCTCTCGAGTCGGTTTCCTGGGCCTAGAACCAGTACTTGTTGTCTTTGGGGAAAACCAACCGAATGCTCCCACAGTGGAAATCGAACCCACAGAATATACTATACTGTGATCATATTGGAAAATGTATTGCCCATTTTACATGAAGCTTAGCTAGGAAATCATTACCTAAATCATATTGATACTGGGTTCTGTAGAGTCAAAAACTAGGTCATTTTTTCAGACAGAGAAAAAAGCTTGTAAACATTTTAGAAAACGTTTTATTCATAATGATAAAACTTGCCCTAAGCAATTGCTATTAATGCTATCTCAGCTATGTTCATAGTGGAAAATGGTCATGCTCCATTGGAAATCAACAATCAGTAATCCTTTTAAGACTTATGAACAAGCCTTTGGACGCTCACACATTTAACCCTTTGCATGCTGGGAAATTTGTCGTCTGCTAAAATGTTGTCTGCTAAATTTTTAATATTAGCATTTTCTTTGTTTTTTTTTCAAAGAATACTATCAGAATAGCAAACAGTTTGGATCCTGATGAGACGCCACGTTCNAATGTTTATGAGCATATGATCCTCATTCTGTAAAAACTGGGCTTAATGCATGTGCGTGAAGTTTTGTCCCAGATAAGCCTGTGCTAATAAGGGACAACACTTTTTAACTCAACATTATTTTTGCTAAGATGAGACTTCCTTTCAATTAAAAAATACAATAGAAGCGCAAAGTGTTGTCCTGCATTAGCCTGTGTGGACTGCACAGGCTAATCTTGGACAACACGTAATGCACATGCATTAAACCCTGTTTTCCCAGAGCGAGGCACATGTTTTTATGATAGCTCATACTAGGAGGATGTTGTCAGTAAATGCTAAGTTTCTCTTGGTGTAGTCCTAAAAAGCTCAGTGGGGGTGGAGCATAAAATAATGTCACATAGTAACAATAGTTTAACGTTGTTTATTCTGTATATGAAAACTGAGTTTAATGCATGTGCGTAAAATAGGCTAATCAGGGATGGAACATTTCACATTTATGGTATTTTTTGTTTAGAGGAAGTCTCTTCTTAGCGAAAAAAAAGGTTAAGCGGAAAGTGTCCCTGATAATCCTGTGTGGATACAGGCTAATCTGAGACGATACTTTATGCACATGCATTAAACCCCATTTTCCCAGAGTGAGCCTCATATATTTTCAGCTCCAGCCATGGAGGACAAGAAGGAAGTTGTGCTGTCTGGACTAAAAGGCATCTCACAAGAACCTAGCAATAAGGTACTGACGTCTGAGGCCACATAGATACACTGCATTGTTGTTTGAGCAAACTTCTTGAACATTTCTCAAATGGTCCACACATTCCTGAGTTATTTGAGCTTTTACACAGATGACAAACCTCTCTAAAGGATTTAGTCGCATTAGTTACATAGCTCAAATTTTAATAGAATTGTTAATTTTGTGCACAAATATAATTTCAAATAGAAAAAAAAATAATTGTTCCGCATAAAAGTTATGTTTTAAATCTGCATTTTGTTTTACAGTTCATAAGAGATCATTTGCAATGTTTGTTTTAAACAGTGTTCCCACTATATTTTTTATTTGAGGGTGCATGTACCCTGTTCTTAGAATTGTTTAGGGTATATATAAGAACTTGGGGGTACAAAAATACATATATTATCAGATGTCCTTTTTGTTTCCTTTGTAATACAAGTCAACCATTATGAATATTCTTATCTTAAACATCTTTAAACTAATATTTTCAGCCTTTTCAATATCAATTTAAAGAGGTTGATCTTGTGATTACTTTTCTAAGATTAATCGTTCATAGTTGTTATGAAAATATGTTTGTAAAAAGGTGTATTATGCTGATACTTTCATACAATTATGTTCTTCACTATATGGATCAATAAGTTTACAGCACAACGGTTTCAATGGTTTTGCAGGTGAAGAAGGTGTTTGCGCAGGTCGTCATAGCAATGGGTCACCATGGTTACATGGAGTTGGAGGGGGGAACTACTATGATTGAGTTCATCGCTATCCAGTGTTCACTGCAGGATGAACCGCCGGTATGGGGATCCATTGTCTGTCTAGATTTACCTATGTTATGCTTATATTCGAACTATCTGTAATGCTTTTTTTCTGATCAAAGTCTACTTTTGGTGACAGATATTTTATGTCCTGTCCACGTTAACATTTCCATGTGCCCATCCACTCTGTAAAACTGTTAACAAATATTTGCATAATAGATAAGCAATAAGCATCAGCTGAGGTAGTTTACTGTAGAGTCTTGGGAATTTTTCAGAGTTCATACAAGAATTTGATGTGGTACCACGGATTGTCTGTGTAAAAAATGAATGGCTTCATTATGTAAATCTATGAATATTTTACTCTGTTAAATATTTTTTGTTGCATTAATAGTATCACTATAATTGTTAAAGAAACTGCTGTCTTATTCTGAATTACCAGGGAGGCAGAATTTGGTACTAATTTCAACCTCTGTTGCACATATACTGGCTTTCGTGGAACCGTGTTATCTGAAACATTATCACATGTTTTGTGTGTTTACATTCCCAGGGCACCAAGCGTTCTCCCGACCCGGATCATGTCACAAACACGCAGCTGCGACACATGTGCGATAACGTGCTACAGTTGCTCACCAACACTGTGGAGCAAATGGAAAACGTAAGACTTAACTTTCTAATTAACGCCTAGCGACCGGGAGGTCACGGGCTGGATCCCCATTGTGGGAGTGTTCTTTAGATCTCCCCCAAAAGACACCAAGTACTGGTTCTAGGCCCAGGAAACGGACTCGAGAGCATTTCAAATAAGTTGTAAGTACTTTCTATACAATCAAGCTTAAATAATAGGTTTTAACTTATTAATGTTATTAAGTAGGTGTTTTGATTGGAGTATGAAGATCATGGAGGCCTTTTGCTTCTACATTTTCTGCAACAACCATAATGGGGTATTGAGGTAACTGGTAGATATATCTTGGAATAAAATATTTATGACCACATTTATTTGTTTAAACCTATTTATTTATCCTCGATCGCATCGAAATCCTAGGCTTATTGAAAAAATTTTGAGTCTGTTTCCTGGGTGGAACCATTACTGTGTGTTTAAAGGAGAAATTTTAAGAACTCTGCCTCCTCCTGGTCGCTAGGGTGAGACAATTTCCACTACCCCAAAGCTTCATTTATTGATTGAATCCGTCGAGAGGAAGTTCAGATTAAAAAAATATATATATACATGTGTATTTCTCTTTCATTTTTTTTAAGTTATTGCCTGCTACTTATTTTGATTCAAATGATACCTCAAATTATGAAAGAAGGCTTTGAAAGTAAGTGCAGATTCTTCAGATTCTAAAATTCTAAAAAAACAACAACATTTTTAAAGGTCAAACACATTTTTAGGGAGCATTGGTAAATGATATTGGCAATTCTTGGCCATTTTAGTTCTTTAAAATCCACGTGTTCATTAATATTTGATGTATCTAAGTTCAAATGTATTTATTTAAGATTGATTTTGGTTCCTTGTGAGAAAGAGGTTTTAAAAGCTTATCTAGATATTAATGAATTTACTTTGTTCTGTTTTTAATTCCACAAAAAAAAAATTGATAGGGACAAAAGCATCAAATTTGAGTTTTTGTGTCTCTTTCTAATTTTGTTAATCAAATGCATTTCAGGTATTGTGGCCATACCTGCTGGAATTGGTGGTGCCAGAAAAGTACACAGAGGGGTCAGGGGTCATTTGCCGTTGCCTGGCAACCATTGCTAACAAGAAAAGGGAGGCAAATGCAGAAGACTATGACCTGGATTACCAGACACAAGGTAAAATAAAGTGGTCTTGCTTTGTTTTGGTTGTCACCAAGATATACACGAGAATTTTTTTATAAATGAGCCTGGTTCTTGGAAAACTGGGCTAAATGAATGTGCATAAAGTGTCGTCCCAGATTTTCTTGTGGGGACGACACTTTCCACATAAACTGGAGTTTCCTTAAGAAAATACTTCCTTTAAACTAAAAATTCCTTTACAGGGAAATTGTTGTCCCTTATTAGCCTTTGTGGTCTGCACTGGCTTATCTGGGACAACACTACACACCTGCATTAAGCCCAGTTTTCCCAGAACAAGTCTAAAATAATATTTGATGGTTTATCCAGGTCCTATGGTAAAACCATCCTATTCCCATAATCTGTTTCGAAACAATTTAAACACAGTATGTTGGTAAAGCACTGAATGAAATATGATGTGGTTTCAGAGTAAACTACAATAAAAACTGTTAGTCTTCCATATGCGATGATACAGTAAAAATTATTAGGATGGTCAATATGTTTTGAATTTTCAAGAAATGCAGTTTTAACTGAAAACAAAAAATAATACATCTCAATGTTAAAATTATAGAAGGTTACATACGCCTTACATTTATTCATAGAAGCAAATCATATTTTATAATTCTAGAATCTAGTTATTGTTACCTGATTTTTATGTTGTTTTTTGTGTGTGTTTTTTTCTCATTTTAGCCAATTTGCCAAAGCCATGTAATTTGATAGCTCGACTGATGGTAAGATATGGATAGTCCTTACTTGTTATGTTATTGATTCCACCTCACCTTATGGTTATTAGTTTGAGCTTGCTAGATTCCTTGTTTTTGCACACTTTTTCCTCCAAGCTGTTAAAAAATTAAAGTTGTTCTTGAAGATAGAATTTTGTACAAAAATACATAAAGAAAAGAGTTTAGTTGAAAAATTTGCATATTTTTATTTGATTTGATTTTGATTTGATAAGAAGTCACAATTGTTAAACTATTATACCAATAAGTTGTATGATGTAAAATTTACTTGTTATGCATTAGAATTTAGTGTTTACTGTGTTCGTGGGCCTGTGGATCCATGCATGTATTCCTTCCTCCGTCTAATCTGGGGAATGCATGTACAATGCTAACATTTTTTAGTCTTTTCTGTTTTCTACATTGATGCATTATTTCAGACCCTAGCTGGTCGGCCCCTAAATGGTCGCCAGCGTGGTGTTCATGTGCTCAACCTGATGAAGGGTCTGGCACCTAATCTCCATGACAACCTCACGGAGCTCTGGGACACGGTCATACCAAAGCTGGTCCAGTATCTTGAAGGTTTGACCTCTTAGCACTTGTTAGGGGTTAAGAAGGGAGAAGCTGTATCTGCTGAGCATATGAGCCTCGTTCTGGGAAAACTGGACTTAACCCTTTGAGTGCTGGAACCGGATTTTGAAGGCCTTTGCAAACAGTTTTGATCCAGATGAGACGCCACAGAACGTGGCGTCTCATCAGGATCCAAACTATTTGCTATTCTGATAGTATTCTTTGAAAAAAAATCAAAGAAAATGCTAATTTTAGAAATTTAGCAGACAACATTTTAGCAGACGACAAATTTCCCAGCATGCAAAGGGTTAATGCATGTATGCAAAGTGTCATCCCAGATTATCCTGTGCAATCTGCAAAGGCTAATCAGGGACAACACTTTGCACATTTATGGAACTTTACATTTAAAGGAGGTCTCCTCTCAACAAAAATCCAGTTTAGGTCAAAACATGTCATCTATGATAAGCCTGTGCAAACTGCACAGGCTTATCAAGGACGACGCTTTACGCACATGCATTAAGCGTGATTTTGCCTGAATGCAGCTCATAACATCAGATACATGAGTTTTAAGGTCAACGTTTGCATAATGAAATTTAAAAACAATTGAATTGGATCATATTTTTCCTAATTTATATTCGATTGTTACTATTAAGTGTAAAATGTAAAGTAATTCATGCTGTTGTAGAAATGTTAGATTTTGTTTTTATTATTTGCGTTTATTAAATTTTTCGTTTAAAGAATGTCTTTTCTAAACAAATATCCAATTTAGGCAGAAAGTGTTGTCCCTGATTAGCTTGTGCATTAAGCCCAGTTTTCCTAGAACCAGACCCAATTAATGAGACCTACCCTCTGTACATAAGATCCTGAGAAGACAGAGAGCTGGTCCCAGAAGAGCTGGGAGGACCTGCTGTTGAAGATGTTGTCCAAGTCCCTGGACGTGGTGGACCATGAGGAGTGGATAGCAGAGCTGGGCGAGACCTTCGCCTCACATATACCCATGTATGCTAGGCTACCAGAGGAAAAGGTTTGTATCATTGGCTTGACCTCAATCCATGATATTGATAGTTTGCACGTGCCTATAGGATAGGATTCAGTATTTGTATCATCCATCCGTGCAGGGATGGAAATTAGTGGTTGCCCGTGAGCCCGGGGCGAGTAGATTTTGGCCTGGACAACTCTGTTTCAAATGTTGGTAGTCCGGCCGGGCAATTAGCTTTTAAAGGCTTGAAACAAGTAAGTGCAATTTAACATTTAATACAAATTTGCAACTGCAGTTGATCAATTATTAGTTAAATAATATTCATTTATTAAGGCCTAGGAAATGATTCAAATCAGACTCATAAAAAGACATAATACACAGAAAGTGTGTCATGTTAGCAATGTTGAAGGTTAAGTATCTATTATTTTATTTAAAGAAAATATTACATAACGTGACAGGACATATACATTGTACTGGGCTCGTTAGTCTTTAGCTGGGCAACCAAAATGTTTGTTTCCCTCCCTGCTGTAGGCTGTTTTNTTTGGATCCTGATGAGACGCCACGTTCTGTGGCATCTCATCTGGATCCAAACTGTTTGCAAAGGCCTTCAAAATCCGGTTCCAGTGCTCAAAGGGTTAAAGTATTGTCCCATATTAGCCTATGCAGTCCTCAAGGCTAATCAGGGACGACACTTTCCGCCTCAAATGGAATTTTGCTTAGAATAAACTTCCTGTAAACGAATATTCAATAAAAACAGAAATTGTTGTCCTTGATTAGCCTGTGTGGATTTCCCAGGCTAATCTGGCACGACACTTCACACTCATTCATTAAACCCTATTTTCACAGAGCAAGGCTCATATGAAGTTTTACCACTTTATGTGTTAGTTCAAGGGTAAATTTGTGTTCGACACATTTTATAATCATGGCACTTGAAGTTTTTTGAATCTCTACATTACTTGTACTACCTTTTTGATATTTTGAACTACATAATGTTCCCATGAGCTGTATTTGGTTTATTTTTTTTAATCTTTACCTTGCTTGATTAAAGTTTTTTGTTTTTTCCTGATATCTCATTTGATGTGATATTTATATAAAGAAATGTGTTGTGGTAAAACTGGTTCCAATTGCCTCAAAGTAATCTCATAACTGTTAATATATGTGTCATGTTCTGAGAAAACTGGGCAAAATGCTTGTGCGTAAATTGTCATCCTAGATTAGCCTGTGTAGTCTGCACGGGCAAATCAAGGATGACAATTTACGCTTTTATGACATTTTTCGTTTAAATGATGTTTCTTCTTAGCGAAAATCCAGTTTAGGCGGAAAGTGTCGCCCTGGATTAGCCTGTGGGGATTGCACAGGCTAATCTGGAACGACACTTTACGCACTTGCATGATGCCCAGTTTTCTCAGAACATGACACATATTTGAATGTGCCGGAATGGATGTTATGTTTGTCAGCACATGCCTCGTACATGTTATTTCTTATTATTGTTCCGTTTCCATTTATGTTCACCTCAGAACTTCCTGTACAAGTGCATTGGAATCGTTATGAGGAAGTCGACAAAGAAAGACTTTGTGAACAAGATGTTGGATCAAGTCTTCAACACAGTTAAACATACTGACCAGATTGAAAGGGAGGTAAGCATCACCATGGAAACATAAATACTGTGTTTGTATTGGCTAAATAGTTAATATTTATATTAGGGTCAAGCATGCTCTGGCGAGCTGTTGTTAAAAGCGCAAGATTTATTTCGAGTTTATGATGCATTAAAGGTTGTGTCAACTTCTCTTAATTTTTAATTTATTTGTATTATGGAACCATACCATGAACCAATTTTTTTGAATTCTTGAAATTGGCTGATTTTTGTCCTTTTTAAGTTTGTGCAATCTGCAATTTTGTGTTTATGTTTGATTTGATCATTTTAGCAGGTTTTTAATTTTGCGCTCCCTTCCGACAATATGAGAATTGTGAGAATAAGATTTCAAGTAAAAATGAGCCTCATTCTTAGAAAACTGGGTTTAATCCATGTGGGTTAAATGTAGTCCCAGATAAGCTTGAGCAGTCCATGCAGACTTATCATGGACAACACTTTTCCCCTAAACTGGGCCATATATAAGTCCCATGTGCGTAAAGTATCGTCCCAGATTAGCCTGTGCAGTCTGCACACGCTAATCAGGGACAACACTTTCTGCTTTTACTGTCTACAGGGCTGTGCCGTGTGCCTGGGATTCTGCGCCACATCACATCTGGATGCAGTCCTCACCAAACTGGAGTCCGTCACCAAGGCTGACCTGTCAGGGAAGAAGTCAGGAGTGTTCAGCTTTATGAAGGTTACATTACACTAATAATCTGTGAGATGCATAAATATTGTTTTTTTTTTTTTATAAGATATTGAAAATTATTTATACTAGCATGTACTGAATAGCATTAGCTAATGCTTATTATCATAATTGGAACTTATTGACATCAAACAGTTGCTCCTGAAATGATACAAAACAAAAACTTGAAATACATTAAGCAGAACTTATTGGTTCCCCATGACAACCATTACAATGGAATAACCACTGAAAGCCATTGGGTGAAACTGTTATCTGTATTATCGGAAACCAATGACATCTTAAATTCATCTGCTTTTATAACCTTCATCAGGTTGTGAAAACAAGATGTGTGATGTGTAACCAAATACGAACAAATGCTCATTAATAACAGGGAAAAATCTTGGTGTCTGGAAAATAAAAGAGGCTAAAAAACAAGCAGTGCACAAACTTTGAGTGCTTGAAAAATAAGAGTAATAACTGTAATACTTAGAAGGAATTCATCATTTTCAGGGACCGCACTTGTTTCATGTCTTCTGAGGCAAGAAATTTATGGATACATATAAAAAAATAATAATGAACATTGTTATTTAACATAGTTTGCATGTTAACCTTTTCTAATATGTGTTTTCTAATATGTCGGAGACCCATATTATAAGAAATTACAAAATTACGGCAGAATGATTTGAACTTTTGGTGCATTTAAAAAAAAAATGCAGATACTAGTAATTCCTGTATGTTTGCTATGTTGAATCTTTTAAATAATATTATAATGCTGTCAAAATGTACACAAGTATAAATACCTATACTTACATCATATAAAATTGGTAAAATCTTGTCTATGTAACTAATAACAAAACCTTCTAGTTGGATGACCTTTTTCCATCTACCAATTTTAAAAATGTAAAACTAATTAACATTTATGTCTAATCTTATACTATATGTGCGTTGTTTTGAGAAAACTGGGTTAAATACATGTGCATAAAGTATTGTCCCAGATAAGCCTGTGCAGTATACAAAGGCTAACCATGAACAACCCTTTCCGCCTAAACTCGATTTTCAATTAAAAGAGCCTTCCTTTAAACGAAACATTCCATATAAGCAGAAAGTGTTGTGCCTGATTAGCCTGTGTGGACTTCACAGGCTGATCTGGGACGACACTTAACGCACATGTATTAAGCCCAGTTTTTCCAGAAATAGGCTCATTTTATCTTGGCTTCTAAAAACAATTAACCTGTAACCGTGGAAACTTGCAGTCAGAGAAGTCTGAGGGGGACACGGAGCGTATGAAGGCAACACTGATGCTGTGTTACGGGTTTGTAGCGCTCTACTCGCCTCCCACTCTCATCATCTCCCGCATGGAGGCGACCATCCTGCGGTCCATTCAGCCGTACTTTGCCAACGTCAGGGTATGTCATGTTATTGGGTTTGTGAAGTAAACATTGTAAAGTAAATATGGGCCGCGCTCTGGGAAACAGGGCTTAATGCATGTGCATAAAGTGTTGTCCCAGATAAGCATGTGCAATCAGGGGCAACACTTTCCACCTAAACTGGATTTGTGTTTCAAAGGGCTTTCTTTATACATAAAATTCGATAAAATCCAGGCTAATCTGAGACGACTCTTTATGCACATGCATTAAACCCCATTTTCCCAGATCGAGGCTCACATATACTACGGCACACAAAGGTTGAGAGGGGGGGGCATATTGGAGTCACCCTGTCCTTTGGTCAGTTGGACAGTCTGTTTTAAATTTATAAGTTTGTTCAGCGTACTAGATCTACTTCCACATTTCTCAGATGAATAAATTGAAACTTCAAATACGTTATCACCATGTGTATATGTGCAGAACACTGTTTTCCTAACTGATGCTCCACAATTCCTCAGTTATTTTCCTTTGAAGATAGCAGACGAAGCCTCGTTGAGGAATTAGTCCTGTTTGTGACAAATCTTTAGTTTAATATGACTACATTCAGGGGTTGAGGGGTATATTGGTTGTCTAATTTTGGTCAGTCAGTTCACTGCTTTACCATACATTATCAAAATGAGCATCACTCTGGGAAAACAGGGCTTATTGCATGTGGGTAAAGTATCGTCTGAGATCAGCCTGTGCAGTCTGCACAGGCGCATTAGAGACAATACTTTCTGCTGTTATGGAATTTTTTGTTTTAAGGAATTTAAGTCTCTTCTAAACGAAAATCCAGTCTAGAGGGAAAGTGTCGTCCTAGATAGCCTGTGCAGACTGTACAAGCTAATCTGGGATGACTCTAAACGCACATCCATTAAGACCTGTTTTCCCAGAGCTAGGCTCAAATATTTGTGAGCATACTATCACACTCAGCTAAGTTTGAAAATCATCAAAGTTACCAATAAATTGTTGAGTTATGGATTTTGAGTGATCTAAAATTTGCACATCCGCAGTTTCATTAAACCTTCCATAGCCTTATGGATGGCTTTTAAATATTTTTTTGTAATATTGTATGACTATTACTTAATGCTACTTGAGGGATGTCATTTCAAATTGTAGACAAAAGCAATAGAAAACCATTCATAACCGTAATGATAATCAACCACAATTTCAGCCGCGGTCAGAGAAAACAGATCTTAATGCATGTGCGTACAGTGTTGGCCAAGATTAGCCTGTGCAGTCAGCAGATGCTCATCACGAACGGCACTTTCTGCCTTGACTTGATCTTGGTTAGAAATGACTTCCTTAAAAGCATAAAGTGTTGTCCCTGATAAGCCTGCGCGGACTGAACAGGCTGATCTGGGACCACACTTTACGCAGACGCATTAAGCCTGATTTTCCCAGACCAAGCCTCATTTAATGTTGTTTATACATACAGGACAGCACTGTGAAACAAAACCTGATCCGGGCTGTGGACCAGATAGGACAGGCCTTGCACCCGGACCACCTCGGCCAGAAGTACAACTTCTCAAACCGCAGCGAGTTCATCTCGCACCTCCAGTCGTACATGCAGGCTGAGAGCACGCAGCACATCACCAGCGACACGCGGTTACTTGCTTTGAACGCCTGCACAACGCTGGTGTATCCTTCACTGGAATTGGGCTGTTTGAATAGCCCTTTGAGCGCTGGAACCGGATTTTGAAGGCCTTTGCAAACAGTTTGGATCCAGATGAGACGCCACAGAACGTGGCGTCTCATCAGGATCCATACTGTTTGCTATTCTGAAAGTATTCTTTGAAAAAAAATCGAAGAAAATGCTAATTTTAGAAATTTAGCAGACAACATTTTAGCAGACGACAAATTTCCCAGCATGCAAAGGGATAGCAGTAGTTGAGCCTTGTTCTGGGAAAACTGTTCTGAATGCATGTGCGTGAAGTGTCATCCCAGATTAGCCTGTGCAGTCTGCACAGGCTTATCAGGGAAGACACTTTCCCCTTTTATGGAATTTTTCAATCAAAGGAAGTCTCTGCTACACGAAAATCCACTGTAGGCGGAAAGTGTCGTCCACAAAGGTTAATCTTGGAAGATACTTAACACACATGCATTAAGACTTGTTTTCCTAGAATGTGGTTTGCAACACTCTTGTGTATCCTCTACTTGTATTGGGTTATTTATATACCAATAGGTCTTAGTCAACTGCTTTGATGGCCTGCACAATTCTAAAGTATCATTTACTGTCATAGGTTAGTTTTATTTGCAGAAGTTTGCAGTGCTTTTTTTTGCTTTTTTGTGGATGGAAAAACTTTATTTTGGGCAAATAGTGTTGTGGTTTATTTTTCTCCAAAAAGTGGAGTGAGATTAGTTTTAAAGGAAAAATGCATGATTTGGTATTATTTTTTTGAAGGGATGACACCTTTAAACAGCCCCTCCAACAGAATGTGAAATGGTATTATTTTTCTGAAGGGATGACACCTTTAAACAGCCCCTCCAACAGAATGTGAAAAATAACTCAAGTCCCTTAAGCATTATTGGGTTTAAAACCTGAGATGTTTTGTAAATTTGTCCATAACTATTCATTGTTCTATACTTAAATGCATCTTTCTATAGTGACAAACATCCTTTTTGAAGTGTAAACTGTTATTTTCACATCATTCTGTTTAAGAAGGTCACCGTGGTGTAATGGATATGGTGTTAACCTAGCGACCAGGAGGTCACGGGTTGGATTCTTACTGTGGGAGCATTCTTTAGATCCCCTCCATAGACACCAAGTACTGGTTCTAGTCCCAGGAAACGGACTTGAGAGCGTTTCAAATAAGTAGTAAGTACTCTAAATGCAATCGAGCTAAAAATAGGTTTGAAATTCTGTGTTAACACCACACAGATTGTCTTAATATCATCCTTAATCACGTGTCCTAGTAAACTGGACCCCATTCTCACGGAGGCTGACCTCTTTGACCTCATCAAGACGGCGACGGATTTTGTGTTCCCTTTACCGCTGGATGGTGGGGCCTCGGGGTCCAAGAAGGGGAAAGGGGAGGGGCTGGACCCTGATGAGGCTGAGGTGCTCATGGAGGCCACTGTGGATGCCCTTGATGACCTTTTGACCCAGATACTCAGCAAGGACGTTACCATGGCGATGTTTGATAGCATTTTGAAGGTAAGTGTACACTGTATTACTATTTGTTGTAGTTGTTCCTTGGTGTTTTTACAAATACAATATTGCCTGTGGGTTTTAAATCATGTGTTCTTCCTATGTAAACATTTTCATCCTATTATCTTGTGTTTTAAATTAGAAAGTCCTTGTATTATATGACAACCAAATAGCAAATGGGCAGACATGTTTAAACAACTGTTAAAAGAGTTATTAATTTTCTTATATGCAATTTATTCAACTTAATGCACATGCATTAAGCCCAGCTTTCCCAAAATGTGTCTAAAATAATTCTGTTTGTAACTGTTTACTTTCAGCACCTGATTCCCTGGTACCTGTCTCTTCATGATCATGAGCGCCAGCGGGCTGTAAGGATGACACATGTTCTCTTGAAATACCTGCTGGAAAATATCGAAACCAAGGTAACCAAGGCAACCAAACACCCAAAATTGAGCATGAAACTGTGGTATTTGTATAGAAATGTTTAGCAGGCACAACCATTTCACTCTCAATCCTCAAATAAGGAAAAGTTCAAATTGTTATACCATCCTTTCGTAAAAGTGAGGGTATATTTATTTGCACCTGTCTATCAGTCAGTCGGTAGATTGGTTGATTGATGCGTTATTCCGTTAGTCCATGGACCTTTTTGATTCTGCACAATATCTAGAGAACGCTTTAATCTAGGATCATATATGTTAGTATGGGGATGAGTAATGAGGGACTCCTATCGGTTTTTAGATGAAAAGATCAAAGGTATCCTTATCTTCGATAGGTAACACTTTAGTATTCTTATCTGTAATAGTTCACACTTTAGTGTCCTAATTGGTGATAGTTCA
Source organism: Dreissena rostriformis (assembly GCA_007657795.1). NCBI lineage: Eukaryota > Metazoa > Mollusca > Bivalvia > Myida > Dreissenidae > Dreissena > Dreissena rostriformis. The sequence continues at coordinate 13,395 of VMBQ01006050.1, read as the reverse complement.
TACTTTAGTATCCTAATCTTTGATAGTTCACACTTTAGTATCCTTATCTGTAATAGTTCACACTTTAGTATCCTAATCTGTTATAATTCACACTTAAATATCCTTATCTGTAATAGTTCACATGTTAGTATCCTAATCTGTTATAATTCACACTTAAATATCCTTATCTGTAATAGTTCACACGTTAGTATCCTAATCTGTAATAGTTCACACTTGAGTACCCTTATCTGTAATAGTTCACACTTTAGTATCCAGATCTATTATTCTTATCTGTTTCGCCATTGCAGGCCCAGAAGTTTGAGAACCTGAACATCCTGTTGGCCAGGCTGGTTCCCAGGTGCTCGGATCCCTGCATCGAAGTGAGACAACTCAGCATGGACTGTATCCAGGCTTCACTCCAACTGTCACAGAGATGTAGCGGTAAAGGCTCTGGTGTAGACTTGTGAATTGCAATTATCTAAGAATCCTGCTGGGAAAACTGGGCTTAATGCATGTGCGTTAAGCGTCACCCCAGATTTGCCTGTGCAGTTTCATGAGCGAGGCTCATATGAAATAAGAAGGAAAGAAATCGAGACTGACCAAGCTGTTTGGTTGAGACAGGGATTTGGTTTTCACAGGGTTGGGTTTTAGCAGGTTTCACTGAACAAGCATGCAAAAGAGTACAATCCATTAACTAAATTTAAAAAAAAATCAATTCACTTTTACTTTAAACCTTTTTATTTTAGCTTGTTTGCTTTAAAAGCCTAGGCTTATTTAACTGATTTTTAGTCTTAAGAAATTTTAATGATTGGGAAGAATTTTAATTAAGTTTCTCTACATGAATAGGTGTGGATACAAGCAGAGTGTTTGCTATTGTAGGTATAGGATCAGACCATAAGGACCCGATGGTGGAGGCTCTACCCACACTGCGGGCTCGACTGGAGAAGGGAGACCCCAACGTCCTGTACAGTGTCGTCAATGACCTCTCCAAGGTAGGGTTGGAAGAGTTGTGATCATAGACCAGCAGAAATCAATGTTAAATGACCAGTGTCGTGCAAAAATGGGTCTAATGCCATATGTGGTCTAGGTAGACCAGCCTGTGTATCAGTTTTTAGCTCCACTGGCCAGAGGCCAGCGGGGCTTATGTCATGGTCCTGTGTCCGTCGTGTGTGCGTGCGTTAACTTTTTCTTTAAACATCTTCTTCTCCTTAACTACAAGTCCAATTCAGATAAAACTTCTCACAAATGTTCCTGGGGTGATCTCTTTCAAATTTGTTCAAATTATGCCCCAGGGGTCAAATTTGACCCCACCCTGGGGGTCAATTAATTGAACATATGCTTATATAAAGCCTATTTTGTGCAAACTTTAAAAATCTTGTCCATAACCGTATGGCATAGGGCTACCAAATTTGGTATGTAGTGACATCTAAAAGTCCTCTACCAAGTTTATTCAAATTAAGCCCCTGGCATCAAATTTGACTGTTCCCCAGGGGTAACAAAGTTGGACATATGCTTATATTGGGCCTATTTTATGCAAACTTTAAAAATCGTCTTGTCCATAACCATTTGGCCTATTTCTACCAAATTTGGTATGTATTAAAATCTTAAAGTTCTCTACCAAGTTTTTAGCTCCTCTGGCCAGAGGCCCAGCGGGGCTTATGCAATGGTCCTGTGTCCGTCATGCGTGCGTGCGTGCGTGCGTAACATTTTTCGTTAAACATCTTTTTCTCCTAAACTACAAGTCCAATTCTGATAAAACTTCTCACAAATGATCTGGGGTGAACCTCTTTCAAATTTGTTCAAATTATGCCCCTAGGGTCGAATTTGACCCTGCCCCGGGGGTCAATAAATTGAACATATGCTTATATAAAGCCTATTTTGTGCAAACTTTAAAAATCTTCTTGTCCATAACCATTGGGCCTAGTGCTACCACATTTGGTATGTAGTGACATTTAATAGTTCTCTACTTTGTTTGTTCAAATTATGCCCCTGGGGTCAAATTTGACCCT
>VMBQ01006049.1:12586-42839 GCA_007657795.1 Dreissena rostriformis | reverse complement strand
CAGATGCATCTGTGTTGGCAAAACGCAGGAAATATGAACAGCAAGTATGTTGCATTTAGTCCAATTAAGGGTAAACAAAGTTATGAGCTTGTATTTTCTAATATTCTCGAATTGTTTTAATATGACTGACAATTTATATCATTTATGCATAGATCTCGATAATCCAAATATTTGAAAAGGCAGTTGATGTGACAATGGATATGGCCGTGGATCATGATGCTGACTCAGATACAAACTTTGAAAACAATTAAAATAACATAATTTTGTGTAGAATTCTCAGAACTCTTGTAAATAAACCACACATCAAGAAAGGAATAAGTCCTAACACTACTGATTTGTTTACAACTCAAACCCTTAATTGCAATACATGTATACAGACTCATGACGTCCTTTCATGATAATATCAGTGGAAAAAATTGGCTATGAAAAATTGCCTCTGGCTATGAAATGTTGAAAATTTCATAGCCACATTGCCTATGAAGACGAAAATGTTAGTTTTGCAGACTGCAAAGGGTTTGCAACACTAAGTACACGTGTGCAGCTTGAAATACTAACCAACAGACTCATAGGGCCATTCCAGTATGCCACCACCAACTTTGTTTGCTGGGGTATAATTAAAATGCATCAAGGATTATCATTTCAAGTCAAGTGTAGCCTCAGACAAAGCATTGCATAGTTTTGTTTCAACATTGCCACTGCTCTGGGGACTTCCTATCTCATCATAGGCTCTCAACAGCTCCAGAAAACAACAGATGTGTTTGTCAGAAACACAATGCCCCCTAGTGCTCCCCTTTAATTTTTTTTTACCTTTGACCTTGAAGGATGACCTTGACCTTTCACCACTCAAAATGTGCAGCTCCATGAGATACACATGCATGCCAAATATCAAGTTGCTATGATCAATATTGCAAAATTTATGACCATTTTTTTAAACCTAAACGCAAAACCTAAATGCAAAGTATGACGGAATTTCAGACGGACTGACAGTGCGATCACTATATGCCCACCTTCGGGGGCATAAAAACACTGATGATACACAAGGGATATATAATGACACCTCAGCAGGTTAATGTCTGTCAATACTGTTGACAGCATAAGCACATTTCAACATTAAGACAAATAACAAGGGATTATTAGTGATAGTAAAAAAATGTCAGACAAAATGCACTCACTTCATTGTCAGTCCTTTTTCAGGTCTGTCATAATCAGGGATTTTTGTAAACATTCACAAAACCTTTTAAAACATCTCAATAGATCTCAGACAAGACATTTTTCAACCTTATGTCTTTGTTTTCTAAAATTGTTTTTACTATGCCTTAACTTAACAAATATCTCAAAAAAACGCTTTTATCTCAGACAAAACATTTTCAGTCTTTTTATTCCTGTACAGGTCTGTGTAATGTCATCATAGATTTCCTGCTTTCAACTTTTAAGGGAAACACCTTGACATTTTCACATGATTTATGTTCAGTGGGTCCAATTTTCTTTAAAAGCTATTATAGCTTTGTAACAAACATGTCTAAATCACACGAGAAATGATGAAGAAGTTTCCCCAAACTTTTGCACACAAACTGATAAGACAGACTGACGGACAGAGTGACTCCTGTATAACCCCTCCATGTGGGCGTATAATTGAATAGGCTTTTCAAAAACATTTTCATACTGCAATTTTTTTCATCTGACAAACATCCTGCATAATTTTAAATCTTAGACATAACATTTTTAGTCCTTTTAGTCGTTAATGTCTTTGTAACTTCATGGATTTTATGCATCATCTATGTTATATTGTTTTACAACAGTTACTGTTTTGAAATCAGTGAGAACTCTTTTACATCTGCAACTCAGACAAACATTTTCATTCCTTTGTTTCTGTACAGGTCTGTGTAATGTCATCATTGAAGCAGTAAAAGAGGATTTGGTTGATTGTTGAACTTAGTTAAGTGTTTTCCTATTCTTTTGATCAGATTCTTCCCAATGTGGTTGAAAACAAATAGATATCATTATTCAAAATAAATGCAAGCAATGTTTTAACAGCATTTAAATACTAATTTAAACAGGGTCGAATTTCAGCCCCCAAAATTGATAAAATATGCCCTAAAATCAGACATATTTCATACCTCAACTGCTCGTAGAATGTCTCGAAAGCTGGACTTCTGTTGTCTGCGGTCTTTCTTGGCGACATACTTGTGTGACTCGACGGACAATTTCTTCAGGGTTTCACAAAGGTCGACCATGGTGGCAGATTGGAACTCCTGAATAGTCAAGAAATCATTATGTTAGTTCACAATCCATAGAATTTAATGTTATTTTCAACAGAGGTGCAAACTTGTAATAAAATAAAAAAACGCCCGTTTCAAGGTCAGGGTTAATTTGGAAAACATTTAAATCAAATAACAATGAGTCTATTTAGAATGTTGTACATTACAAAGTGTAAGAGTAGCTTATCAGATAAATGTCCATGGTGAAGTAAGTAAGCCACACCTGTTCTTCATAGACTGTTGTCAAATACCACAATAAGTATGAGAAAGTAACCTGTCAAGATGTTAACGTCATATTGAAGTGTCCAAAAACAGCCTATAATTGGCTCATTGACTAGACCAAAGGGAGGTAACTCTACCTCGTCCTCCTCTCTGCCCAGCTCATAGAACAACGCGATAGTCTCCCCTGCCACAATACGGAGCTCCACATCCTGGCTCTCCAGCATGTCAGGCAACTTGGACAGGTATCTAATGTAGAACATGATAACACCATTTACTTCACTTGTAAAGCATATACTTCATATTTCAAATAATTTATTTATATTTATTCAATAGCAATTATAACACCATTTGCTCCACTTGTAAAGCATATATTGCTAATTTCAAATAATGTATTTAATAGACATAACATCATTTACTCCGCTTATAAAGCATATACTGCATATTTCAAATAATTTACTTATATTCATTCAATAGACATTATAACAATATTTACTCTGCTTATAAAGCATATACTGCATATTTCAAATAATTTATTTATATTTATTCAACAGAGATTATAACAACATTTACTACACTTACACAGCATATGCTGCAAATTTGAAATAACCAAATTTTAAATAGAAACATTCACCAGATTATTAAATATACTGAATCATCTTTCTTTATCTGAATTCCTTGGACAATTTAGCTGGATTCAATCCNACGCGCGAATTTGCCCCCAAAACTGAAAAAAATAACACTGGGCTCACACACAAAAAGGCCTAGACACCTACTTGACGACCATTGCGTCAACCAGGTACTGCGGTGCTACAGACATGAGCAGACACCAGGCTGTGAGAGCGTTGCTATGGAGGCGGCTTGTCTCTGGACTGTGAGTTGGCACTGATTTGTCTCCCTTTCTGAATGACAGCTTGAAAACATTTTCAAGGTTCTCCATCGTGTCTATTGCATCCTACAAATACAAAATGAAAAAGGATAAATCTTGGAAGAGGGACTAAAAGTTATAACTCATCTCCTGGTATTTGTTAAAGGATTACTGGCCATTCATCTACAATAACTTAACCATATGAGCTTTGGAAAACAAACAAAACACACGTTTATATACAACAGTAACTGTTTAAACTGCTTAACATGCGATTTCCAAGTGTGTGGACTTGGAAAACTTGATGGGGTGCAATTCTTACTACACCCCTCATCAGATTTCTATTGTTCAAAACAATAAGTATTTACACTTTATCAAGACAAAATACAGATGAGTTCAACTATCAGTAACTCACCTCCAGTTCTACACAGGTGATGAAAGTACACATGGCCACTGCTATTGCACTCTACAGCAAACAAAATGGTTCACACATAATTGACTCAGAATTATACAATACATTTTAGGTACAAAGTCTTAAAGTTAAAACTTTACACAATGTCATTTAAGACCAATAAGAGATTATTGAGTAATGAGAAAAAATGTGATGGACAAAACATTCCGGGTTACCCAGTTATTTTAATTAGTGTCAACTGTACTGGTGCAGTGACTAAATCCACCACCACATCAAAATTAGCATTTTACAAACAGCATTTATACTTCTGTTGGTCTTAATGAATACTAATGATTTTAATGAACAACACCGACAATTGTCTTAAGTCTTGGGTGTGATCTCAACTAAGAAAGAATTTTCAGCAACTTTCTTTTTACACCAAGTACTGTTTCTTCAAAGAAAACAGAACAGAGAGTGTCTTTATAACGCCATCAATCATTATTAAACATTAAGTTAGAATAAACTAAAAAAAATCTGGACAATTCTGCTAACACAACCCCCCTCCATACATACCTCTCCGCGTGCTTTCAGGGATGCTGCAGTGTCGTTCATCAGTGTGAGCAGCACGGGCCGGGCGTCCGTCAGCAGTTCTGCCGCGTCCTGTCCCAGCTGTATACACAGCAAGGCTACACAGCGCGCAGCCAGGGCCTGCTCCTCACCCTTGCCCTTACGAATACATCGGATAATAGCGTCCGCTACAGTCACCTTCCTGTTGACACCAATTTTAGATATTTCATCATCAATCCTTAGTCGGGCCTTTTCATGGCATAACCCATTAAAAAAACAAAAAAACAAAACATAAATCCCTTGTTGAAAAAAATAATCCCTATTTGATAATGATATCTCAATTATTTTACAGTTACATCACTTTTGACTGTAAATAATATGATTTTGTTTTTATTATTTGATTTATTATAAAGAGATATATCAAATTAGTTGTTCCCAAATCAGTAAACTTTCGGGCAAACAAAATCCCAATCCCGAAATAGCATTTTCCCCAAAATGGCGAGGAAAAGGCCTGTTAGTGCTTTCCTTCGCTTGTAACCTGTTTATAGTTGATTTCTTTATATCGCATAATTCTATCAGAAAACATTCCAAGGCTAACCAGGTATTTGATATGAAGTCAAGCAAAGTCCTGCTTGTTGATGCAAGTATTATGATTTTGTATTTTCTCACTTCTGACCACACTATTTTATATATAGGATTTCAAAAAGCAAAATTACAACTTATGACTAGGTTAAATATTAGCGTGTTATTTATGAACAATGATCAATCGAAAAAACAAATTATAAAGCATTTGAAATGCCTGTTTATGAATTACTTGGATAGTAGTGATTTTACTCAAGTTTTTCATTAACTGCTAAAGCCTGAAAGGCCATGTGGTAGCGTGTCAGATATAGGACCTGTGTTTGAATCCCAGGGAAGGAAGATATTGTTTACAACCTTTTTTATCTAGCTATTTAATTTTTTCAATACTAAATACTCAAACCTTTCATTTTCTTACAATGTATTTCTGAATAGCAGAACCACATTGTATTTAACTAACCTATCAGCGAGAAATTCTAAGAGGTACTTCTTGGAAAAGGCTTTATTGATGCTCTCCAGACATGTTTTTCTTCCCTCGGCACTGAAAACAGGTTATTGATGGGGTAAAAATAAACACTAGCACAAATGTGAGCATCTGATGTCAAAATGTTTACATCATAGTGAAAATTCTAGGATCACAAAAGGTAAACGAGGAAGCTAAAAGCAGCAGGCTTGAAAGTTGATGTGTTCAATTCCCCTAATCCAAGGATTTCTTAGACTTTTTTTTTACAATTGCCATCCAATATTTTTGCAAAACTAAATCTTTAAAAAGACATAACATTGCCATATAACAACCATCCTAGCAACCAGTTGCAACATCTAGAATGCAGTAATGCTCATAATCACGAATACCTTTTTTGAGACAGGCCCTCTATTGCGTCTTTCAGTTTTTCTTCAAAATTCTCCTGGCTTGCAGTCTCATCAACTTCATCCCTCTCTGAAACAGGAATGAAACTGTGTAAAACAGCAACTTTTGGCAGATTATTACAAATCATTGCAACAATCAATGTTCATATGATACGCTTCTTGACAGACAGTGGGACATAAGGCTAGCAAAATTTCTTGGTCATAAATAATTCATGAGATATCTCATTGGTTTAGTGTACCAATTCTGAAGTGTCATTAAACTAAACAAATGTGTATTGCGCAAAATATTGTGTGTCGCTTCATGTATCGCGCAAAATATCGTGTGTCATTTGAGTATCGCACAAAATATCGTTCGTCGCTTTGAGTATCGCACAAAATATTGTGTCTCGCGTTCAAAGGGCGAGTGGGCGACACACAATATTTTGCGCGATACACGATATTTTGCGCATTACTCAAAGCGACACACAATATTTTGCGCAACACCATATTTTGTGCGATATAAAAGCGGCACGCGATATAAACCATGATATATCGCCTTTTGGGCTACCTACACAAGGGCGATATTTCATGGTACATTCTCGCGCGTCGCTTCGTGTATCGCGCAAACTATCGTGTGTTGCTTCGTGTGTTGCGCAAAATATTGTGTGTTGCTTTGAGTATCCTATCGCGCAAAAAATTGTGTGTCGCGCAAAATATTGTGTATCGCTTCTTGTGTCGCCCTTGATAAAAGAAGGGCGAGATTATAGATGGCACTTTCCGGATTCCGTAATAATGGGACAACAATCACATTACCATTTTCGGGAATGCTATCCGGCTGGTCCTCTGACAACACACTGGCTGTACTCCAGTTGTCAGCTGTGTCATATTCCTCGTCACTCGGGGTAGGACGCACTTCGGCAGGCTTTTGGCCTCCTGAATTAATGTCAGTCTTGGTTTCCATTTTGATGGAAAATATATTTCTTGTAAAATGTATCCAACAAAATGTTTTAGTTTCTTTATGTTTAAGTTCAATACACAATCTTCAAATACTACGGAATTAATGTCTTTATGTTTAGATAAGAGTATAACAAAAATTGAACACAATTCTTTCAATTAATTTCAATTTGAATGTAAATTCTCAATCATCAATGAACTGTTGAGATCAAATAAAACTTTAACTGTGATTAATATCCACCTCATGAATGTTGATCTAAATATGCTTCGTTTTTCTAATTATATAATCATTAGTCATTTAACTGTAAAATACAGATTGCACAACAGCTAGAAAGTTAACATAACCATATTCGGACAAAAACACAACATGTTCAAACATCTCATCTTCTGTTAGGGCAAAACAAGAACTTTTCATTTCTAAGAACAACTTACCATTCACTTACAGTAGTATAATGTATTGTTTTGAGTCATTTATTTACATAATTAAAAAAAATAGACAAAATATTCTTCTGTTTAAAAAAATCTGTGTGTGTTGCTTAGTTTTTTGAAGTCTAAGACACATGTTCAAGCGGTCAAGAATTTTATTATTTAAAATAAGTGAAAACAATATCCGATAATTATTACAAGACTTCACCGGTATTTCCCAATCAAAACGGCCATTGACATATCCTCATTTTTGTGTTGAAGCCTGTAATTTTGTTTTACAAACATGTCAACAAAGAATACAACTTAAAAGTTGACGACTAGTTAGAATATAATTCAAATTAATAAGTGTCATACAACTCTATATAGATTTAACACATATTTAATACAAATTAACCAGCGACATATGTTCTTATTTAACTTATTGCGTGGTATACATGTTGATCACGTGTGTTTTCGTGGTTCATGTTTTTCGAGCGGTAAACAAGCTTTGCTGATGTATGAACATTACTCACCCTTTTTACGTCCCTTCGGCATTATTTTCTAAAAGAATTTACACTTTGATAATGTCTAAATTTTCTTAAACACATTAACCTTCGTATATTAAACTCCGAACAATACAAATATGATAAACTTATCGAAAACTCGTTCGGCCACATGGACATCTTACTATCGGAGGGAAGTTCAAGGTTGAACTAATTCTGAAAATAGACAAGAATTCCGACAATGACTGGTTTACGACAACAGCAGGGGCATTTGTCTTCTTCTTTCTCAATCTCCATGCAGAGTTGTCGTTCCATGCTCTCATATACAGCTATGCTGGTTCCAGTCAAATCTCTGCGCGGAGGTTTCTTCTTTCTTCTTCTTCTTCGTGATAACAGTACTCCACCAATCCATACTAGGATAAACCTAACTGATGATTATGTACTGGCGCTGGGTGAAAATTTTGTGTATGATACAAGCTTGGATCAGAAGCCAAAATAGTGCCAGATACAGTTGTGTATATACAGGCTTGTGTTCCAAGCAAAATTGTGCCAGAGATAAAACTTTGTACACTGGTTGCTGTTTAGGCTTGCTGAGAAATTACCTGCAGCACAACAGGCAAAGTGACAACTGTTTTGAAGATGTCAACTTGTGCTTGCTGTACAGGCGGTGATAGGCAACATGTCCCACTGACGGATGGTTCTAGGGTAAAAGGAGAACTTGTAAGGGTGAATTTATAATTCACCATTTTGCTATTTCAATTCGTAACGCATTGCCTTTGTATACCCTCGAAGATAACCGTAGAAAATATCAAAATAGCCCCCAAAACCACAAACTATCCACTTAAAACGAGTGTTATGTATTTAATATCTAACTACCATACTTCAATGTGCGTTTTGGAGTGCACAAAATTGATATTTCTACACTTATCTATGAGTATGAGGGTATTACAAGGACTAGCCAGAACCAATCATAATAACAAGCCATGCTTTTGTGATACATTTGAACGCACACTACTGCAGTCATAAGATAACATTCGGTTTAAATATAAATGTCTTTAATAAAAAAAAAATGTTCCGGAGTTTAAGTTTTCCTACTACCGGTATATAGCAGACGAAGTTATTTTTTTTTAATAGAAGAAGCAAACTTGACGTATTCATCAATTATATTTTGAGTTATGGACATAAAAAATAGTATATTATCTTTATGCTTAAATGCGTGGTTTCAATCTTTCTTGTTTGACCACCCCCCATGCCCATCCCAATCACGTGTATTATATCACAGTTTACCGTCAACCCGCTGTTGTCCCAGTGCCACGACCCTTACCAGCGGCACAGATGCAGAGGAGGAAGTGCAATAAACCATTACACAGATCCTTGATAAGTCAGCGGAGAGAAAAGAGTTAAAGATATATGATCTTTTATGGTGCTTCAATACACTCAGCTTGTCATTGTTCAACTAGGCCTCTGGTCTTCCAATCAGTGTATTGGTCAACCCTCAAATTTATCTTAACATGTGATCTTTTTTTGTCTGACCAGTGCATATTTAGCTCTCATCAGCCAGCATGCACTGGTTTGTTAGGATCCAAAATTATCTTAAATTATAATTATAAATTAGCCGGATAGATTTGAACTCCTTTTGCTCACATGGACATTGTCAGCGATGGTGGAATACCTGAGGATCGAATAGCATAGAATTCTTTAAACTACCAGTAGATCAACAATTTTGTTAAAATATAATAATAAGTTTTATGTCTTTGTTTTTTTTTTTTTAATCTACAGCTTAATCATTATTTTAGACCGATTTTTTCCCTTTTAAGTAAATAATTTGGTTTTGGGCGAATTGGCACCAAGTCTGGTTAAATAATTACGACACTGGCCTTCCCGATATATTAAGCACAAGCGGACGTATGCCTTCTCGGACAAATGCCCATCCGGGCACTGGCCCTCCAAAATTGTCATCAATAACAGACAGTCTTTAGGTCATGATATTTAGCAATTATTGTTAAACTTTTGTCCCTAATCTTATTATTTCATTTGTTAAGTTATGGACTATTTGTCTGCATTTTAGTGGCTGTAATTTGTAAATTAAATCAGGTATCTAACTATGAAAACATCAGACGACGAATTGTTGAATATCGGGAGGGACAGTCGATAAAATGCCTGTGAGTAAAAGATTCATGTTTTCTTTTCCGGAGTCAAAATGGTTAACAAAATGAACAGCTGAATTTAAGGCTGAGCGGTCTCTACGATAACATAAAATGGTGGTAAATTAGTTGTTACTGTTTGCCGTTTAGAGACCGCTTAATATTGATGGCAATGAGCCGGATACTGGCCATCACAGACATATGCCCCCCAGAGTTTTTAGCAGGGGAAACCAAATTCCCTCTCGACACAGTCATTTTATCGAAGCCGGCCACTTCACGTATGCTTTCAATAATCAGCCATTTGCCATACTATAAATGGTAACGTCGCTGCGTCAGTAAGAAGCTGATTGTTAGCGCAGACGTTGGAACACGCCCTTTACCCGGGTTCAATCCCAACTACCGGCGCGGGTGATATCGAGCTTAATTGGTGAACACCAAAGTTGAATATATCTCTGTAACAACGAAATAGCTGGACATTGATGCTAAAATTCGAAATTCGCCCCAACGTGTGTGAGTCTGGTAAGTTAATTTGGAAGGAGTGCTATGATACACCAGGGACCTAAAAAATATAAAGAAGTGAAACTCCAGAAGCTGCAACAGTATTGCATTTCTTATACAAATATTTGTATAAGTCCCTGGATACACTACGGATCCTCAATGCGGCGTAAAGCAAGGAAGGACCTCGTTAAACAACGGCCACAACAATGTCGTACCGTTGGTATAATTGTACATGTACACGTGGACAGAAAATTGTGCCTACGTTCTTATTTTGAGTTGTTCGCTTGACAACTCAAAGAAGCTCCATTAAAGTTGTCAGAAATTTCAGATTTTCAACTGTATTCATTTATAAATGAATACAAAATGTGAATATTATGTTAAATTGAATAATTTTGAACGGATCTTACATAGTGAAAAAGTGTGTTTGTATTTCGAAGTTTATTTACGGGTCAATCAGCCTCTTCATCTATATGGTTGACATGCACCTGTGACGTTTCAGAGGAAAAAACATTGATTTTGAGCCAAAGTGGGTCAATTTTATCCCGGTTACCCGGTTACCCGGGTCATCGCCAAAGATAAAATTTGGATCCAATAGGTAAGTGCCAATGAGACCTTAATGTGCTCTGGTAGAGAGGTTCATCTGTGGCTCGTCAGATGGGTAGTTCAGAAGTCGAAAGGTAAAGGAGCCATGAATTATTATATTATACCGAGATAGCCTTACATTTTTATATACATTGTATAGTCATTAGGATGCCGAATTTAATATGTGATAACCGTTATTAAGTTATGAGAAATTATGTGTTATGCATTTCAACTGATTATGTTTTATTGTTTTGTTTTACCTCCATACTTATTTGCTGTAAATGTTCAGTAATTATGAAATGTTAAGGGATATAGTTATATAATGTCTATAGGAATACTAAATGATTGAAATAGTATTCGATATGTTTCATTGATTGGTATAATTTGAAGACTGTACTGGAGTCTTGATTATATGCTCTCCGCCCCAAAAGAGATGCTAGTGTGGTTTCGAGTTGAATACAGGTGTCGTCCCAAATACTCGCAATCTCATGCACAAACTATAAAAAGATACCTTTTAACTATAGTTTTACAAACAAACTGTCGCTTAAAACAAGTACCGTCTACCTTTTGACTCTCAACATTTAAGAATTACCCCCCCCCCCTGCGCACTCACCCCAACCAACGATGAAGAGATATTATTTTCAATGCTAAATTCTTTTTCGGGGATTATCAACTCATAATGATAACTCATAGCCATAATAATGTCCAATGCTCACGTTAAAGATTTGCATTATACAGTCTCTGCACGTTTTTATTTCTCTCGAAACTTGTCAATTCATTATAGCAATGATATTTCATTGGCAGGGAGAGAATTAGTGGTAGTATTAGTTAACATTAAGAATGAAATCAAATTGTGACAGAACTGTCATACAAATATGCAATTTTTTATTAGCTTGACCAATAATACTATGTTTATATAATATGTTTCTTGTCAGTGACAGACATTTTGTTGGGTTAATTGGTATTTAAAGTGTTCAATTCATTTGTTCATAAATGCTCGTGCCTTTGCGAAAGCTTTTACAATACATATATTAATTAAGTGGTTATATTTCGTTCCTTTTGTATTTACTCTAATGAAAAACAATATTTAGCCAACCAATAAAAAAGACGGGGGTTTAATTTGCTCACTGCTCAGATTCCCTCCCTTTCAATCGTTGTACTATGTTTTAAAAAAACTTTGCTTCATCTTTTTAATTTTTATGAGTTTGTGTGAATCCTGTAGCAAATTATAAGAGATTTTAAATTATTTTAAAAATAGCGAACAACTGAGTTCCTTCAGCGCTTTGATGAACCTGTTACGTCGTACACTTCCGAACAGTGCTTTTCCGATATGTGATTGGCCACAGTATTTACGATTGGTTCGCTTTGGCGGTCACGAACAATAACGGAGAAAGTCTCGGCTAATCAAATTACTGCATTCGCCGGAAGTAAACAAAACGAATGAAAACGTTGGAAACGTACAGCCTACGATTTGACCACGTGATGTATTTACAAAAACACATCCGTATTGCAACACAACGTGGCAAGAAATAACAGTGAACGGATCGTGTTGCAACGAAATTCTGTAACTAGAATAATGGCATTTGAGAATTCAGTGTGTGTTATTAAGAAATCGGAGTTGTTGGATATTAAAATGGCGGAGATTTTGGAAGTGAAAAAGGCGAAGAAAACACGTCGTGGAAAGAAGAAGGGCCGAAATTCGGGAGCGGTGTTTGGAAAAGGTAACGAATACGATCCGACTACGTTTTCACCGCTTTCATGTCGTATTCATCCATATTCAAATTTCATACACAAGAAACGACATAACATGTTTAGCAGGCCTGTAAGTCCGAAAGCGCCTCAAAATTCGACTCAATTTCTGATAGAAGACAGTGGGAATGACAAAATCGACGTCGGACAACGTTCACCAGTTGGTTCATCCCCGTTCCAGTTATTGGACATGGCAGTCGAGTTAAAATTTGAAGATAATAGCGAGAAGTCTTTCTATGACGACGAAATAAAAGCGACGAAAGGCACGGAAGAAGAGTACACCCCGATCAGCGAATTAGACACCGAGAATTTTATAGCAGAAGAGTTTGAGAGAGAGTTTAATTTGGAAGTTGAACTAAATGGAAAGGATGAAACCTATAGAAAAACTAGGGAACTAAAGAGCTGCTCAAAAGATGAAATTGTCAGAAAGCTTTTAGCATTAGAAGATCGACTTCGAAATATTGAGCTTGGGAGCACAAAATGTTTAAAACAGAAAATTAACGATTTGAAGTTAAACAATATGAAACTGATTCAGGAAAACTATGTTCTAGAAAACAATGTACTTTATCAAGAGTAAAGTAGACATCAACAACTAGCATAGCCAAACATTTGTAGTTTATTTGTTGTACATGTATGCTATAATGAAATGTTTAAGATATGTATGTGTATTCAACTTGTATTAAGACCCACCTAATTTACTTCAATAACTATCACGGTACCTGTATTTTAATTCTGTAAACACAGAAATAACTGAGAAAAAATATTTGTGGACATTCTTGCACAACATACCTTGTTTCTGTTACATATAATTTGCGTTTTATTGTGTATGATGTGCATGTTATTATGAACTACAAATTATGATCGTAGTTTTCCCTTTCAGTCTGACGTAACCACAGTTGGTAGACTTCAGTGACCGATCAGTTAACCAACTGGTGTCTCTTCCTTTCGCCCCGTTTTAATTGGGATGTGAAAAGGTAAAGAGGTGTTTTGAGCATTGTTTTTTAACATTGTGCGCTTTTATTTAGTGAATATTTTAGGACAGTTGTCAGAAGAATCGATAGGTCTTTTTGTGTAACATAATTACATTACTTGTGTTTTATTGCTATGATGTTCATATGTTGTTATAAACATAAATTATGATGGTAGTTTTCCCTTTCAGTCTGACGTAAACACGGTCAGTTGACTTCATGGGTCGATCAGTTAGCCAATTGGTCACTTTTCCTTTTGCCCCGTTTAAATTGGGATGTGGAAAGGTAAAGAGGTGTTTTTGATCATTGAAGGATTATTATTTAGTAAATATTTAATAATAAGTGTGACTGTCGAAGGAATAGATGGTACTGATGTTATAAATGGCATGTATCATGCTTGATCAAGGTTTTCCACACTACTACTGTTACTTGTATACTATTCATTAAGGCATTACTGAATAGATTATATGGAACCTGTTCAGACATGTAAACTATAATACATGTAGTTAACATTTTAAGCTCTTGGTTAAGTTATGAGAAATTATACAGTTGTAAATGTTCCCAAAAATATTTTGAAACAGCTTTACTTTGAGTTTAACCCTAGCTGTTCTGTGATCAGACTCAAAATGTCATCATGCCAAATAAAATAATGTTTATATCATGTTTTCTCTGTTAGAACTTCAAAGACTGTGTTTCTATACAATTCCCGATACTTTTCAGAACAAACGAAGGTTTCGACTTGTGCTTAGCAACCAATGGGGTCCACTGTTCCACAACAGTAAAACTGTGCACCAGGTCGGAATATGATGCCTTTTGGATAAGGCTGGACACATAATTCCACACAAGGGGTCGAAAAGCTTTTTTATGTGCACACAATGTTAATTGAGTCTGAAGAAATCTTTTATTAAAGGAATTAAAATAGTTTTAATATGTGCTGAAAAACTAATTACAAAATCTTATTTCAGGTGAAGATTAGCCTAGCCATTAGTTTATAAATGTAGCTTTAAAAAAAAATGTTGTAAATTGATGTATACAATTGTTTGTTTTTTTGTTTCTCAGAAACCTGTTGTATGTTTACAGTATGTTTGATTTGTATAAATTACACTTTATCTTATGTTATATATCTGTAAACTGGTACGTGTACAATACATTCAAAAATTGTATCCATTTTGTGTTTGTTATACGATAATTGTGTGGTAGAAGACCAAAATGAACTTTAAATCTCTAAGGGAAAAAAAAGTACTTTTATTAAAAAAATGCGGTAAGGAAAACAAATATTCTAGCTTTAAGTCTGCATGTAGTTAGTTACAGCGGTGTGTAATGAAACCAAAGCAGACTGATTGCCCATTTGGCTCTGGTCTAATTCTCGCTTGACTGAATGTGGCCATGGTGTATATTGTAGATACATATTATATCTAGTTTATATTGACCTTCAGGCAATAAGACTGGTATCCTGAGGCTGTTGAGATACCACTTGATATTTATAAATAAGTTGTGTCATTGAAATTACCCTGAAGCTAAATTTGATCAAGACTGCTTATGTGTTTAATATTTAACTGACAAACATGCATTTATAGTGAAGCATGGGATTCCTTCTTATTCATTTCTGACTCTTAGTGAAAACACCTGGTCTCTTAAAAGTCAACTTTTTCAAAAGTAAATTTTGGTACATAAGAGTATAGCAGAAAACTTGAATTTTTTTAATAATGTCTTCTGATTATTTTCTTGCACTTAAAAAATAACATTAAAAGTTAGATGCCTGTCAGAAACATGTTCAGCCCATTGTCAATAATTCTTGTAAGAAACCAAACACATCTATGACCTTAAGTGTGAGCTTGACCTTTGCCCAAGACATGCTTTGCATGTGAAATGTCTCCTCCACATGGTGAAAATGTGTGGTTACTGGATAATTATTACACAAGGGCTGTTTGTAAATCATGCATGCCCCCCCCCCAAAATGGGCTGTCTGTTGTAGTGGCAGCCATTGTGTGAACTTGACCTAGTGACCTGAAAATCAATAGGCGTCATCTGCCGGTCATCATCATGCATAGCCAATGTCCCTTTGAAGTTTAGTGATCCCAGGCCTAAGCGTTCTTGAGTTCCCATCAAGAAACCATTTTACCGCTTCAGGTCACTGTGACCTTTGACCTAGTGACCTGAAAATCAATAGGGGTCATCTGCCAGTCATGACCAATGTCCCTATGAAGTAACGTGATCCCAGCGTTCTTGAGTTATCATCCGGAAACCATTTTACTGCTTCAGGTCACTGTGACCTTTGACATAGTGACCTGAAAATCAATAGGGGTCATCTGCCGGTCATGACCAATGTCCCTATGAAGTTTCGTGATCCCAGGCCTAAGCGTTCTTGAGTTATCATCCGGAAACCATTTTACTGCTTCAGGTCACTGTGACCTTGACCTTTGACCTAGTGACCTGAAAATCAATAGGGGTCATCTGCCGGTCATGACCAATGTCCCTATGAAGTTTCGTGATCCCAGGCCTAAGCGTTCTTGAGTTATCATCCGGAAACCATTTTACTGCTTCAGGTCACTGTGACCTTGACCTTTGACCTAGTGACCTGAAAATCAATAGGGGTCATCTGCCGGTCATGACCAATGTCCCTATGAAGTTTCGTGATCCCAGGCCTAAGCGTTCTTGAGTTATCATCCGGAAACCATTTTACTGCTTCAGGTCACTGTGACCTTGACCTTTGACCTAGTGACCTGAAAATCAATAGGGGTCATCTGCCGGTCATGACCAATGTCCCTATGAAGTTTCGTGATCCCAGGCCTAAGCGTTCTTGAGTTATCATCCGGAAACCATTTTACTGCTTCAGGTCACTGTGACCTTGACCTTTGACCTAGTGACCTGAAAATCAATAGGGGTCATCTGCCGGTCATGACCAATGTCCCTATGAAGTTTCGTGATCCCAGGCCTAAGCGTTCTTGAGTTATCATCCGGAAACCATTTTACTGCTTCAGGTCACTGTGACCTTGACCTTTGACCTAGTGACCTGAAAATCAATAGGGGTCATCTGCCGGTCATGACCAATGTCCCTATGAAGTTTCGTGATCCCAGGCCTAAGCGTTCTTGAGTTATCATCCAGAAACCATTTTACTGCTTCAGGTCACTGTGACCTTTACCTTTGACCTGAAAATCAATAGGGGTTATCTGCCGGTCATAAACAATGTCCCTATGAAGTTTCGTGATCCCAGGCCTTGGCGTATCTTCCGGAAACCATGTGGTGGACGGACGGACGGACCGACATGTGCAAAACAATATACCCCCTCTTCTTCGAAGGGGGGCATAACAAAAATGCACGATGAATGAAGTTTCAGTCCAAACAAACTGTATTATGCCAAAGAAGGACAGCTGACCTTTAAGTGTGTCATTGACCTTTGAGCTAAGAGACGGGACGTCAAGAGACGAGCCATCTGTAATGGTGAACATTTGTGGCAAGTTATTTTAAAACTGAACGATCCAGTTGCAGTCTGAACAAACTCAATAATTAATACTGGCACATATAACCCTTTACCTCATAGTGTTACCTTGACCTTGAATGACCAGTAAAGTTACAGCTTGGACTTGACCTTTGGACATTTATAGTGAGCTTGACTCTAGTGAGATGGTTGTAACAAGTGACATGCGATCTCCACACAGTGAACATTTGTGCTTTAAGTTTTATACTTACATGATGAATGATAAAGTTTAAGTATGACCTTGAGGTGACTTGTTGTCTCCATACGGGGGTCACTTGTGATAAAGTTATTTAAGAACAGGGTGATGAATGACAAAGTAAAAGTCCATACAAGCTATATCTGCCCAAATTTAACCTTTGTCCTGTTAATTTGACCTTGACCTTTGATGTAAGGAGATGAACAGTTGTCTTAGCTTTTTGTACATTGCATGATGATTGACAAAGTTACAATCCAGACAGACTCCAAAAGTTAAGTAAAACATTTTGAAAAAGTTCAACAATTTCTTATCTTTATAAATGCTGACTATGTATGATACTATTTGGAATTGGTAATACAAGTTTAAAACATTATTAATCTGAACCAGCAACTGTTATATAAGACCAAAATATTGTAGAAGATTCTTAAAAATATAAGCCCCACACAAGACTAAACTGCTGGCTCTATAGTTCCTTGAATTGAAATTTGCAGGTGTTTTTAGCTGCTTGGAGATGTCTATACGAATAGATTCGTATGCAAATATTATTAAATATGCTGCAAACCAACTTTCCCTTTTTTAAAAAAATAAAACTACAAGGATTAATGTGCAAAGATCCATAGCCAAACACATGGAGCATGGTTGCTTGATGATTATCTGTGCCAATTTATTTTGGAATCAAACCATGCACAATAAAATAATGGGCCGGGCACTAACATCCACATGTGCTTCCACTTCACTATCTCAGTAAATCCATACATAAGGAATACTAAGCACCATCTAAGTGTTTCTAGTGACCTTTAGTAGCTTTACCATTAAGCAAGTGACACAGTTGTTGCATGTGACACGCCATCTTGTAATGATCATTTGTGCCAATATATTTTGAGATGCAATCATACACATGTTTGATGCAAAAATTAAAACACAACCATAGGCCATACATACACACACATGAAAAGGGTACACATTATAAGCATTTCCACATTATTGAGCAAATGGAAATAATAAGACTGCTTAAAAACGTGAATTTTAAGTATTGAACTGAGGCATTTCTAGTATTTAGCAAACTGCTACCAGCCCCTTTTAAGCAGCACCCTTTACCTTTTGCAATAATTGATCTTTCCCTGTATTTATAATTAAAACATATTGCTTCTGAACATGAACATGACAAATAATAAATACTGATATACTTGAGGTTAAGTTGCAACTTTATATGGGTTTAAATTTTAAAGCATATCCCTTACCAAAAATGTATTGGTATAATTAAATGAACAACACAAATACAATTTTTCCTCATTTTTAAATAGAAAACAGCCAAAGAAATGACACAATTCAGTTTTTTACAGAACTAATCAGCAAATAATTTATGGTAATTTTTAACATTCAAATGGAAAAAAAAAACAGCCGAAGAATAACACCCAGCATGCTATAATTATTGTCCGATATTAGTATAGCAAACAAACATTGACAGACAATATATGTTTGGGTCGTAACACTTTTGTACACACTTAGTAACAGGGACAAAATTAAAGTACCTTCATAATGTGCTCCGATTGTTTTGCTTTCTATGTTGTGTCTGTACACATGTTTCACAAGTTTTGACGATAACATAACACAGTCTAGCGACCAGGAGGTCAGGGGCTCGATCCCCACTGTGGGAGCGTTCTCAAGATTTCCTCAACAGAAAAGTACTGTTTCTTCCTGATAAACTGACTCAAGTGTCTCAAATAGATTAAAAATTAACTGTTTAAGTTCGAACATATTTATTTAAGCTCTATTGCATCAAAAGCCTATTAAAAAAGGGCTTTTTTGAAACACTCTCGAGTCCGTTTCCTGGGACTAGAACCAGTACTTCATGTCTATGGGGGAAGATCTGAAGAACGCTCCCAAAGTGGGGATCAAACCCCTGACCTCCCAGTCGCTAGGCAAACACCATATCCACTACGCCACACCAACCTTTTTAACTTTTTTGTTAACTGTTCTTTAATTCTTTGCATAAATACTAATTGATAACGGTCAGTGTCCAATTATTATTAGTGATTTATAAACATTTACTGAAAATGAGCCTACCAATATCCTATACAACATTTCAGCTAGTAAAAAGTATTATCGATGGATGACTACACATGAATTGGAAGGAAATGTTTATGGTCCACTGAAGGCTGCAGTCGAGAAAGCTTCATGAATCGTCATGCCAACTACCGGTATTTTTATCACAGTAAACTGTCCACATCTTAGATTCCAATATTCCACATCCCCATCCTCATGCATCTCTACAAATAGAAGATGAGAACACAACGTTAAAATGCCTTCCAGTATTACTATCAGTATTTTTAAATGGGAAAAACAACGATATTTCCGCTAAATATTTGGAATATAAAACAGTGTGTATTCCCACATTTCATGAATATAACTGTACACTAAAGCAACTATTTAATAAATACTTCTTGAACATACAATACCATATGAGCCGCTAAAATGCACCATAAAACATCAAACTATAATACTGAAAATTAATTTATAATTTTGAATACCACTGCCATTTCTGAAATGCTATTTAAAAGCTGCATTACCATTAAACATGAAATTATCCATGTTAGGTCGCTCATTGAAATGACAAAAAAAAATCAAAAGTATTAAAATGAAGCAATAGATCATGACCCTAACTGCATGCAGCACAGTAAAATAACAGGTTATCAAGTTGCAAAATTAGTTTTCCAACTATGTTAAAATCAAACTTATTTTCACATTATCATATATTGTTCTTATTCATACTAATGGGTTGCTATATAACTTACTAAAACTTGTAACGATGAAAATTGGACGCTGGGGCATGGCCATTTTGACCACTGGGGCTTTTTTGTAATAAAGTTTGTAGAGAGCAACAATACAGTGTTACATACCAACAATACAGTGTTACATACCAACAATACAGTGTTACATACCAACAATACAGTGTTACATACCAAATTCAAAACACTTGGGCCTTGTGGTTTCAGAGGAAAGATTTAAAGCTTTTTAGCTATATACAGTTAGTCTATATAAATAATTTGACCCACTGGGTGTAGTCAGTAATGAACTCAGGGTTATGATTTGATTAAAAATGGTGATGACATGTTTAAAGTTTCAATTTAATTGCTTGAGAAATGTACTTCGCTCAAGAAAATTGTAAAAAAAAACTTGTGGACTGAACGCCTGACCGACCGAAAACGACTAACAGAGTAACTCAAATATACCCCTCTTAAACTCTAGTTTGTAGGGGTATAAATCCTATAAAATTTACCCTCTGATAGTGGAAGCCCGAGATGCAGTGCTGCGGGGTGTAGTCTGAGCGCTGGAGGTGTGTTCAACATGCTGGATGGATTCCTCTAAGATATCTACTACACCTTGTAGACCGGCCAATGCCTCTGTGCCACTCAATACTGAAATTATAGTTCAGTGTTTCTGTGTGAAAGTCTATAATTTTGAAAAGTCTACAGCACATGAAGTGAGTCACTTTCCCATTCATACATGTTATGGATTAAACCTTCATCAGGTTATGGCAAATAAACAACAAAAGTGATGCCATACAACAAGTGTTATTTAGATTGATGGAATTGAATGTATGACAATTTATTTGAAAAAGAACATTTTGCCATTCTATGAATGACAATTTATTTGAAGAAAAAAAAAACAACAACAATTTGCCAATCTATGAGCAGGTCCTTTAAAACACAAACGATCTTGGTGGCCAGGTGGTTTGGGTTTTTGCCTGAGGAGCAAGAAGTTGAAGGTTTGAGCCTCTGAACAGGGAATATTCTAACAAGGCCTGTTACCTTCCCAGCAGCTAGTTAATTCCAGGGGTAACAATTGTCTGCTTGCAAAACGCCTGGCATAAATGACAAGAATTGGTAGTAAAGCTGCTCATCAATAAAGGTGTCTAGTAAATCAAAACTGGCTGTCCATTTATTGTCATGGCTGATACTATGAGCCTCGTTCTGGGAAAACTGGGCTTAATGCAAGTGCACAAAGTGTCATCCCAGATTAGCCTGTGCTGTTTGCATAGACTAATCAGGGACGACACNCTAAAAACATGACAGTACATGTCGTTCTTAGCATTTGTTTTAGAATTTTTAACTAAGAAGTTTTGTGTCATTTACAGTTGCCTTTCTATTCATAAAGGTGACTCGTTTAAGGTGCTCAAATCTGTGATATATGTATACTTCTATCTAATTAAGTCTTCCTATGTCACACAACACTAAATCTCAATGACCAAAATGGAAATAAGTGTTTTTCAAACGTTTTTTTGTGTGTCATCATTGATATATAATGAGTGGTGTCATGACTTCACTTATGCATTTGTTAATGCATGCATGTTTATTTCTTACTTAAGTTCGTGTACGTGTGTGTTTTACTTGTATTGCCATGAATACTGACATTGTATATTGAAATAAATCAATCAATTTAACATTAATCTCGCCATTTAATAGTGTTATACCATGGCCATATTATTGAGCTTTATTGTACGTCGCGATAACTGAATGCAAATGAATTTTTATGTGTAAAAATGAATATATGTATTCTTTTCAAATATTAATTTTGTTTTTCGTGTTTTATTTCAGTCATACGGGATGATTCTTTAGATGTTATCGTTTACCAAGTTATCATCAAGACTGGATTTCTTAACAAAAGCCTAACAAGTAGAAAACCTGCTGAGATCAAATGGATTATCGACGGTCTATATGCCTTCGGTAAAAATGGAGGCTTGAACACGCCACCATTACTGTATATCAGCAACAGATATATGTATGTAGTTCTCGCCCAGGATCCATTGTTTAACGGTCTACATTGGAAGCATCTACAACTGGAAAAGGATGCATTTATTCCTAAGGAATTTCTAGCATATAGAAATGAATATGGCCAATATTTCTGCTGTACTGTTGCGGACTTCAGTTCGTTTGAGAAACGCATTGGTACTGGATGTATTCCTTTCATAAAGTTTGACGATTTAATAAAGTCGGACTTATCTGAAGGTTTTGGTGATTGTTTTACAAATGAATGCCACTATCCCATGTCGGAAAATTTGAATCAGCCTCCGTTTGATTCGTCACAATTGAAGTTGCCAATTCAAGCTAGCGACGATGTGGAAAATGAACATATCGAAACAGTGGAAACGAATAGTTTGCAACAGAGCCGATCAGAGGACTTAGGTCATGGAAATAACCTAAAATGGAAGGTATATATAAT
This sequence comes from Dreissena rostriformis, assembly GCA_007657795.1. Classification (NCBI taxonomy): domain Eukaryota; kingdom Metazoa; phylum Mollusca; class Bivalvia; order Myida; family Dreissenidae; genus Dreissena; species Dreissena rostriformis. The sequence continues at coordinate 20,413 of VMBQ01006049.1, read as the reverse complement.
ACTAGAAAACGTTGCCTCCAATTATGGTAAAAAGCATTTATTCAACGCAAAACTTCAACTTTTCCAATTGTTGAGCTTTAACGAGAAAACAAGTAAGCGTCATGTTAATACATATAACATAACTTTGATCTTCGACTTCAATATGCACAATTATTCTGGAAAGTCTAAAATTACTGTTCGCATTGTTTTTGCGTATTTGTCAATAGTGTTGCATTGTTGGTAATTTTTATTATCAGACAGCCAAATATCCAAATTATGCGGATGCTGAAAAAAGATTGGCAACTTACCGTGGATGGCCGTTGGCAGAACCTAGCCCGAACACTCTTTGTGTCGTCGGATTCTTTTTCACAGGTAGCAAAGAAAAATCGAGTGTTGAAATACCAGTACATCATATCGAATTAAAACAATTATATATGAGGAAAAAAAATTACCGCTGGTCTTTTATTTAATTAAAGGCAATTATGACTGTTTTCCTCTACAATACAAGACTTATTGTTAGCCTAACCTCACACTAAGCCCAGAATCAATCACAGTCAATCACAAACACACAATCATTAGCCTTGAAGCATCTTATTTGAAATTATTAAAAAGTGATGAAAGAGAATAATAAATTGAATGTATTACAATTTATTTTATGATTAAGATACACCAGAGCATTTTATTTAATGCTTTCCGGTGGTTTATTGAGAAATATCAGTGAATTAAAANCGGCTCGAGGGTGACGGACTCAGCTGGATTAGCTGAGCCATCCGCAGAAGTTCCAGACATTCAGCCAAAGAATATATCTTCTGCAGGCGGCTCCTGGCCTCGGTCGCGACGAGCACGCTCTAGCTGCTGACCGAGCCGTGGGGAGATAACCGCTGCGTGGAGTTTAAATGAATTGATGCATATAATGTGAGATATCGAGTTGCGGAAAGGGCTAATCACTGCATACTCATGATACAAAAAGGACCGCATACTTTGTCATTATTATTTTGAATAGCCTTAAGTATGGTGATCATGTGATATGCATGAAAGATTGGAAGGTAAAGAAACTAANGCGTATTACTTGATTGAAATGATCGATTCAAAAAGCATCTTCTCAATTAATGTCTAGAGAAACCGTCAATAAGAACCGAATGTGACCGAACTGCATCGGTCAAAAACAATAACAATGACGTGTGCAAGCAGGTGCGTGTTGTTAAACCAATCGAATTTCATTGTTTTACAACTTCCGGCAAGGTGTTTGTTCGCAAAATTGAAAAATAGATTTGCAAATATCAAGAACAACTTACGATATTTTTTATTAACTGTCAATTGGCTTCAATAATTTACATGCCCGGCGGGCCACAAACGTGAATTTTTTTATGTGCCCGGCAGTAATTTTACTCGCCACGGGCGATCGGGCGTGTGCTAATTTTGAAGACTGGACTACTATACATACTCAGACTGGTTGCTTGATACTTTACTATACATACTCAGACTGGTTTCTTGAGACTTTACCATACATACTCAGACTGGTTTTTTGAGACTTCTATACATACTCAGACTGGTTTCTTGAGACTTTACTATACATACTCAGACTGGTTTCTTGAGACTTTACTGTACATACTCAGACTGGTTTCTTGAGACTGCGGTCGAGGTCTGGAAGGTTCCTTGTTCAGAGCGGAACTCGAGGAGCGGATACTGCGGAGACCATCAAACATCTGAAATAGGAACCCAACAACATTGTACAGGATTTTATGATTAGATGAAAGCAGTCTTGTTTTAATTAAACAGAACATAATTAAATTTGTTTTTAAAGGGTTTATTGGTAGGTTTTAAATGTAACAGCTTGGTTTCGGCGGTTTGTAAGTTGGTTTTTCCAAAAGCTAGCAAATTCTGTAGCTTGTCCATAAATTAAATCTGCTGGCCTCATGTTAAAAGTATTCATTTTGGGTTTTCAAAAGTATTCACTTTGTTTAAGTCGATTTCATGGGTTTTAGATTTTTTTTACACTCCTTGTAGGATGGGGCTGCAGCTCTTCCACGGGTAATTTTTATGTGGAATAGGTTGACAAGGGGAATTCAAAATTATTTTTACTTAAGATATCATTTAGAAAATAAACAAAAAGAATCTTTTAATACCATTTAATTGTTTTACTTAAATAAACATAAATTAAACAAGGCTTGTCACCATAGGATGACGTATGCCCCCTTTTTCGCAAAGTGTTTTTCCACATTTTTCGAAACCTATACGCAAAGTGTGACGGAATTTCAGAGGGACGAACAGACAGACAGACAGTGTGATCACTATATGCCCACCTTTGGGGGCATAAAAAGACAGCCATGGGCCCTAAAGCGCTCACCTGAGACCCTAAGGAACTTAACTATTTTGACACTGTGGATTTCAAAATAATCAAAGTTCTTTATGAAACATACAAATTTAATTTTTCAGCCCATTTTTATTTTTGAACTCGGCTCAGATATCATTATAACAAATGTTCTTACCGAGGTTCATGAAGATTTGAGAAAGAAAGCGACTTCTTGAGTATAAAGATGCTTTTTTTAAATTTGACCTAGTGACCTATTTTTTGAGCTCACATCACCAGTTTCAACNGGTTGGGTGGTGACTTGTTGCACCACTGCTTCATCTCATTCTCGAAGCAGTAGTTGAACCCTGTGGTGAGCTGGGACAGTTCAGACAACACCAGGCTGATGGTCCGGCACACAGTCTCCACCTTTGTGTCGTCCATCGTTTGATACTCATACTAGAGAGTAACAGAATATGGTAATAAGAAACGGTGTTAAACAATGTGTTTATACAAGTGTTTGGGGCACAATTTCCGTTAATGTTTCCTCCATGGATTGGTAGTCATACTAGAGAATAACATAACAGTGAAATGTTTACATGAAAATTTTCTTATGTTTTAACAGATGTTAACTTTGTGCACAGTGTGTGAAAATAAACAAAACCACTATTTTTTTCTAGTTTTTGGCAAAATATAGAAATCCAGGAATTTAAGATCCCACAAGTATGCCTTATGTTACAAACCAAAGAAATTTAATGTCAACAAAATGAATCGAATGCAAAGTAACATGATTAAGATATTATACGCACAAAAGTGGTAAATAAATATTTGTTTAACACGATAATGCTTGTTCCTCACATTTTTCTACTTTTCTGTCATACAAACTAGAGAAAAGCATACCAGAAATATTATAATTATGTATGTATGCACAATAACCTTCTCATCATTTTTTAAAGTTTTTCAAAAACATTACAGGATAAGCTGTGAAGTAAAGTCTTGCTTTGTAATGCAATTATTGAGCTTACGTGTTTCCTCATATCTTGCAGTAGTTCCACTTGTCGTGCCATGTCTTCTGAGAGTTTGATGGCCGCCGCCTCTATTGCCTGCAGGTCCAGCTTGGAAACCCTGTCACAAATAGTACATACATTAACAAACAAGCAATTTGACATTGAACGTTCATTTTAGTTTGGTGAATAAATATTAAAAGTTTACATGAATGGACGAGAAGAATAGCTTGCTAAGTCAAGCTTAAAAGGGTCCCACAATCAATAAACTACATACTGGACAATGCAACATAACACCGCGTATAAAAGTTGATCTGTTGTGTATTACAGCTACCGGTATAACATACAAACAAACAATTGGAAATTGTACATTCCTTTTAGTTTGGTTAATAATACTTTAAGTTAAAATTACGGAGTTATTAGAATAGCTTGCCTTATCTTCTTTAAATCAAGCTTAAACAGGGTCCCCAGTTGATTCACACTTTATTGGACATTTTGACGTAACCAATTGTAACAAAGCAGAGTTGATGAGTAAATACAGCTATCTCATAAGCTGTTATACTCCTACATGCTGCTTTACAGGGCATACTCTACTATTCACAAAATTTGCAAATGGGCTTCAAAGGAGATAATTTGGAGCAATACATATCCATTGGGCTACTACAGTTTCTTCATAAGATTAAGGTAACCCCTTTTTTAAATAGAATTCTGTCCTAAATCTATAACTTGTGTGTCAATTTGTTTAAGGATTATCCTGACCCTTAACTGTGTGTATTGCTCCACCATAGCATATTTTTTCTCATAGCAATGATTTGATTGATTTCTCTGAATCTGAGGATTGATTTCAGTACATAAAGGTCACCACACAGTGACCACAGTAGGTTACCAATGAGCAGGGCTTAAATACACAGGGCGTATCTATTGACTTGAAAACATACGTAATATGCACTTGAAATTCACCAGTAATAATTAGTATTTATCCAAAAAAGGGACTTTTGATGCATTTGAGTATGTAATGCAATAAAAATGTAGATAAACTGTTTTCAGTCATGAGTGTATATTTTCTACATTTTCAAGTCAATTCAATACACATTTACTGCATATTAGACGCTGCAAATTAAATACATTTTTTCAGGAAGGGACGTTTCCACACATGTTTTGGTATGACTTACTTGTCCGCAGTTTTTCCTGATTTGCTCCAGGTTTCCTCCACCTGTTTTTTCAGGTCGAGAGGCAGCAGTGAGATCTTGCCAGAGAACACCTGGTCTATAGGTCCACTGAGGCACAGGTTGTTCATGTAGGTCACATCAAGGGAGACTTGCTCTTGTAACGGCAGTGAATCGCTGAAGAAACGAACATGTTCAAAACATAATTATAATTTCAAGGAAAAAAAACATTTTTCTTGTTTTTCTCATGGATTAAATGCTTGTTTCTTGTGTTTGATCATTTAGGAAACTGAAGATTTAATGTATTTTGTTTTAAATATCATTAACAAAATTGTAGACCAGTTCTTATGGCAATTTACAATCAATTGATCGATTCTTCAACAGAAACAACGAAGCTTTAGATCAAATAACAATCAAACATAACCTTCTAGACCAAACATGGGGTTTATTGTGACCCCAACTTTTAGAATACAAGGTAATATATAATCCTATAATCCTTATCTAGATGTTTATTTTTTCTGACTACTGACATGACACATTAATGTATAAAGATTGAGCATGCAAACAGATTTTGTGCAAGCTGTTTTGCCTGCTTAAACTGGCAAGTGCTTGACAAAAGTCAGCAATGATGTGATTAATGGAGCACCTCAGGCAGTAAAACACAATATCGTCCCCCTTTACTGGATTCCCCAAAAACTGTTCACTTGTAAACAGATAAAGCTGAGTTTAGAACCATTTTTAAAACGTTTAAAAGCGAACACATCATCCAAATTGAGGTGAAATAACATCCTTAGCTCAGATTGAACAAAATGAAGAACACTTTGTTAAACTTTCTAGGCACTGAAAGGGAGAAAATTCACTGACAGGTGGATAAATCACACACTTAGCTCAGATTGAGCAAAAGAACAATTTGTTTAACTATCTAGGCACTGAATGAAGATAAGCTGAAAGAAATCACACACACGAAAGTCCAGCAAAGTTACGAAATATATGTTCCAACTATTTAGGCCCTATAGCGAAATCAGCTGAAATGACACCCCTCCTTGTATATTTACAATTCTACCACAGTTGCCAATCAATCCCCAACGCATGTGTATTAGAATGAGAAGGGAGCTTACCGTGGGTTATTACCCCGATATACCAACGGTTGTTTTTCTCGCAAAGCGCGTGAATCTATTCTACCGAATAAACTTACAAAATCTTGTTTCTTTACTTCTTAAAGTACTTATAACCTAACTAACGCACTGGAAGCAAAGTTAATTCATTTTTTCTGTATATAAAATAAGTTTTAACAAGAAGAAAAGGCACATTGGACTAAGTAGCATATAATTCGGACACTATATTTCGGATGTTATTGAAACACATTTTCACGGTGGAATTGTCGTAGAATCAAAATAATCGACGGGTAACCGTTGGTTATTGCGGTTATAACCAACGGTATGTCGTTCCGATGCTTGTTATCAAACCACTCGGGCTACGCCCTCGTGGTTTAATTCCTACGCATCGGAACTCCATACCGTTGGTTATTACCGCAATAACCAATGGTTACCCGTCGATTATTTCTAAAGTATTCTTGATTACACACAATGTACCTGATTATTCCTGGTTCTCTGAACAGCTTGTTTTTAGGGTCCTCAGCTGAGTCTGCTATGGCCACGATATCAATCAGGTGAGCCATGAACACGGCCTGTCTGGACGCAGGAACAGCACCCTAGCATAGATAGTTTTTATCTTTGAACATAAATTTTTGTTTTGGTACAAGCGATCATTGGCAAGATTAAACAGAAATAAACAATCAAATGATTGAAATAGTACTTAAAATTTATCTGTCCACAATTTGAGTCAGCCATGCATAAAACAGAGCTTCAGCTGGGATACGAAAAGGGTAGAATGCTCATTTGTCCAAAGGGCACTTTAGCGTGCTCAGTCATTATATACCTGTGGCATATTTTATATATATATATTTCGTATGACATAAACTTTGATTTAAAATATTGGTTTATGATTGATAAAACTAATTTCACTGTGAAAATTTAGTAAATTTATTGAAATTTCAAATAAAATTTGCTGTTATATAATGTGATCAGTTAAAATAAGGCATGACATGGTCCAAGGGGGAAGGGTGGGACATTCAGGCAACAGGGTGCAGTGTCTTTCCAGCTAGCCTAGCTGGAGCACTGAGAAACAGAGTTATTAAAGCAGATAATTCAAGGCCTGAAAACAATGCTTTCCACAGTAGAGACAATTACACCCCAACACTGCATGCTATAATATACAGCAAGTTGTATACACTATAAAGTTAAAGAAATATATGTTAAAGTTGTATTGTCCCTGACTTAAATGGCTGAAAACACACACACTTTGTTTATGTTCGCTAAGTATTGTACATTTCTGTAGAGTTGGGAACATCCCTTTTGCCATAGCGTTGAAGCTTTAACACTTACCCTGATCAGATCCACATCGTCGTATCTACAGAGCCCAATATTGGACGCCACAAACAACAGGCCTGAAACAAACACAATATTAAAATTTATTAAGTCATAGTCATAGTCTTAAGTTATGAAACCCTTTTATCTTAAAAGTGTTTACTAATTGACAATATAATAATTATTATTATGAGTAAATCATTGAAATCAATTATGTACAAGTAGATTTTCCCGTAGGAAGTATAGCCTAATGTTACTAAACAGAATTTTTTATAATAAAGGAAAATTCCCAAGACATGCCAGATATCATAAAACATATGAAGAAATTTGTAATAATCGTGTTACAGAATTTCTTAAAAAGCAGGCAATTTTTAATGAAGGAGTTTAGAGTACTTTGTTGGACAAGTTTGTGTATATGTAGAGACTAAGCACAGGCTCATAAGGGACAACATTTTCTGCTTTTACAGAATTTTCAGTTTATATGAAGTCTCTTCTTAATGAAAATCGTGTTTAGTCAGAAAGTGTTGTTTCTGATTAGCCTCTGTGGACTGCACAAGCTAATCTGAGACGACACAAAATGCACATGCCTTTAGCCCAGTTTTTCAAGAACAAGACTCAATAAGACTTACGCTGTATACGTGAGTCCATCTTTGACTCTACTGAAGCATACTGTGGGTCCAGGATCTCATTGAGTTCGGAGTCAAACCTGTTCAAAGATAGACATAAATGCCATAAATTACAGAACAATGAAGAAGCGGAGTATTTTGGTTAATGAAAACATTGATCACTTCCCAAATCTTTCTCCACTGCTCAGCAGGATTTTAAACATGATAATACATTATTTATATAGTATGAATGTAATATGAACACATGTATAACTTGTTCTGTAACATGTATGAAATTCTTCTAAAAAGGTTCCACATAAAAATACAATGTTGACGAAAATTATTCCATCTTTGCAC
>VMBQ01006049.1:0-11014 GCA_007657795.1 Dreissena rostriformis | reverse complement strand
AATTCTAACTGGAAGAGGACCGTAATTGAAACGTATTGGTCAAATTCAACTTGCCAGGTACAGTACCCTCATGATAATAAGAAAGTATTTGAAGTTTGAAAGCAATAGCCTTGATACTTTAGAAGTAAAGTGGATATAAACACAAAATTTAACAAAATATTCAAAGTTACTAAGTCAAAAAAGTAACATAATTCTGTCAAAATGCCAACCACAGTTATTCAAGGAGTTTTCCTGTACAGTCCCCTTATGATAGTTGGAGAGTGTTCCAATTCTGAAAGCAATAGCTATGATACTTTAAAAGTAAAGTGGACCAAAACACAAAACTTAAACAAATGTTCAATTTTCTAAATATAAAAGGGGCCATAATTATGTAAAAATGACAGTCACAGTTACATAACTTTGCCTGCACAGTCCCCTTATTATAGTTAGTAACTAAGTGTTGCAAGTATGAAAGTAATAGCCCTTTGATACTTTAGGAATAAAGTGGACCTAAACACAAAACTTAACCAAATTTTCAATTTTCTAAGTATAACAAGGCTTGTCACCATAGGATGACATATGCCCCCCTTTTCCACATTTTTCGAAACCTAAACGTAAAGTTCAAACTTTAAGTGTGACAGAATTTCAGACGGACGGACAGTGCGATCACTATATGCCCACCTTCGGGGGCATAAAAAGGGAACATAATTCTTACAAAATGCTTGATACAGTTGTCTGCTCTTGTTTATAGATTGGGGTCATGTTTGTAAAGAAGTATGCAAAATATGTAAGCAATATGTCAAGGGACATAGAAAAAGAAAATATTTGAGGTGGTACGAAAACTTTAACATTCCAACGCTCACGCTAAGGCTCACGCCGGGGTGAGTAAGATATATTAGGGGTGAGTATTATATATAGGGGTGAGTATAATATATTTCATATATAATAGTCGAGCTAAAAATGGTTGCTTAACACATGTTTTATTTTAAAACTCACAGTAGTGAAATATTCATTTTTTCTAAAAATAAAGTTGTCCTGTCAGGCTGAGATTTTTTTTGTGTGAGCGGGAATTTGATATAAGTAGTAAGGTCATTATGAATGAAATATACATTAAGTATATGCATGCCAAATATTGCTAACGGTACTGTATAGTTGTCAAATTATTATTGGAGCGTTCAATTTTTGTAGTCACAAGTTCAAATCATATGAGTGGTAATGGTAGTTGTTGAAATGTCACAATTAACTTAGAGGTCTGTCTATAAAAGATATTAAACGATCATGTCAGCAATGTATCTACAGAAATTTGTAACAACGTTAAAGATCGTAAAAAAGATTCATCCAAGTAACAAAAAAAATCTACTGCTAACAGCCCCTGACAGACGTTTTTATTTTCATTTGTGCTTATCTGTGAACAGATCCATTTACAGTATTATAGAGTTTCTAAATTAATGTAAATTGAACCATTAAAATTGTATGTACATGGGAAGATCCTTTAATTTGTTATAAAATACTAATTTCGTGTTATTTTCATAGAAAACACTTCATTTAACTGCAACTGTTCTCAAAAACAGAATCTAGGTTTCATAACCAAAATTTTATGGTGTCACGAAACAATGCTTATGTTTATTGTTTGACGTACAAATTGTGTTACAACGATCTGCATATGTTCACAAGGAATATTGTTTTTCTGTTATTTAACTGTGTTCTTCATCAGGGATTTTTTACCTTATATAACAGATGCCGAATATCGGCGTCTTCCCCCACCAAACTAGGCTGGTTTTTCCCCCTTTCCGGACCAAAAAATTCCCCATTTTTGTTTTCTTTTTTTTTTAAATAGAAAGATGTGTCTCATAATTATTATATCTCAATTCTATTTCAATTTAATCTCGTCAAACGTACTAAATTATGAAAAAAGCAATGAATATAGTGCAAACATGTACAAATGTAATAATGAAAGAGTAAGTAAAAAAAATCCCCAAAAAGTCAGCCATAGTCAATCCCAGTTAAGATGGTCTATGAAGAAAATAACACTCTTTTTTTTTCTTTTTAACCCATTAAGCAGTAAAAGTAAGACTCTTAACATTTTCCCCCATTAAGGAAAAAACGCGCACAATTTTTCCCCCAAAGTGTAAAATCGCGCGTAAAATTTCCCCCACATAAGGGCTAAAGGCCCCATCCCCCACAACCCCCAAAAAACCCTGTTCATTATCATATATCATTATAATGTTGCTGTAATATACAGTTAAGAAATGCATTTCTAAAAATACAGAGCACTTATCTTTAATGAGTTTAATAAGTAATTAAAAATGTAAGTAATAAAAGACCTTGCAAGTTTTTGACATTAACATTACTTCATTGGAAAAACTGTTTATCTTTGTTAGGAACGCCACCTGCCATTTCCTGCAGTACATGACATTGCTCTCTTAACAAATACAGAGGAGTCTACATATAGATTCATTTCTACAAGTGGCTTGCCCGGCTTGGAAGTATGTTGATTTAAATGTCAAATGCTAAACAAAAATTATGTATCTTTTATGCAGAATCAAAAACCNGTACATTTATAGAGGTATAATATTTTCCACAATCTTTTGAACATTTGTAAAGACATAAAACAAACTAATAAGATAGTAAGGTGATAGTGTTTCTTTGAAATACCAATAAAAATATATCTGCAATGAAAACTGTAAATAAAAGATGTGAATGAACATTAAAAGTTTTTGGTCATAAATTATCCTACAAATTTAAACAGTTTGTGTAAGAAAAAAGTGCAAGACATTTTATTAACAATCAATGCCATGTTAATTGTGAGGTCTTTAACACTCTTTCTCCTCATCTTTAGAAGTATTTTTAAAGTTGCAGTAAGTCTGAAACTGTTGATTTGCATCTGAAATTTACAAAAATAAAATTTATTGTAAGTATTAGAATTAAACAAACCGGTGACTTCCTAGCTGAATATCTGCAAAAGCTGACAATGTAATGATTCGTGTCCACAGTTCATGAAAACCTAATTTTTACTTTTAGACAGAATATGATTTATTATTGCAATTATATTTCTGAGTTATATAAAAATAAAAAAATAGTTGGGAATGATTTATAATTGCAATTATATTTCTGAGTTATATAAAAATAGTTGGGATGGTTGGACGGTATTTCAAAAATAAAATAATAAAAATTTGTTGTTTTACCATGTTTTTGTTTTTTTCTTTTTAGGTGGGGTAGGGGTGGGGTAGAGAGGAGGGTATAATGTGGGGGTGTGGTAATTTATTTGGGGGGATTCTGGGGTGGGGCGTAGGTGATGGTTTGGGTGGAGTCCATTGTGGTTTGTCAGGTAAGTGTTGTTTTGTCAAAGTATGAATCAAATCTGATCATAAATAAAGAAGTTATGGCAGTTTTAACAAAATGTTATAATTTGACCTTGAGAGTCAAGGTAATTCAAAGGTCAAGTTCAAATTCAACTTGCAAGGTACAGTACCCTCATGATAATAANCAGAGTCTTGTTTGTCCTGTATGAAAAAGAGGCTTTTAAACACAGTATAATTTTAAGCTGAAGCAATCCTGAAATAGCTTTAAACATGTGCACTGCATTGAAACCTGTGTAACTGTAGCAGCTTATTTGCAGAACTCGAACAAAGGGCAGGTGAACTGATGGGATTGTACCTTTGAAATAACAACCCCTTGTGACCATTGAAACCCTGTGTCACAGCTAAATTTCATCTTGATCTGTCGCCCAACAAGTGCAGGACCACCGCCATCATCTTCTGTTGTTAGGGTCAATGCGTGCTGGACTAGCTTTTTTACATTATAGGTCAATTCATCCACATTAAGAGGCATTCTTTTTCCACCAACTAACTTTGATAGTTTAAATACATCTTTCAGAGTGTCATCCTTCGGTTTTTGTTTTAAAACTTGGCTGCGAAACAATAATTGAGCTTTAAGCCCTTTCAATTTGTCCTTTTTGGTTTCATATGCAGCCAAATTATCATCAACTTGTTTGTCTGATTGCCATAGTCCCCATTCAATTATGGAATTAGTTAAACCTTCTTATTTAAGAACTCAGGGCTTTCCTTAGACCTCAAATCTCAAGAGTCAATGACTCTTGGGACCATATTTTCAAGAGTCAAAATCAAATTTGTAGGAGTCATAATAATAACGCAAGAGTCAATGATCTTTTGTACTTTTCACAATTTTCGGAGATATCATACATATATATATATATATATATATATATATATATATATATAGAAAGCAACAAATTAACAAATATCTTAACATTTATTTCTTATATGCAAGTCAATAAAAGACACAGTCATACATTGTAACCTACCTTTTGAACATTGTGAAATCAATATGAAAAAAACACACACACTGGTACTGACATAATATATATATATATATATGCTAGACAGACAATGAAAAATAAATAACACAATAAATCATCAATATAATCTTGTCACTGCACAGGGCACCTGAAAATTAATAAATGGTTACTGAAAACAAAATGTTTGACAAAGATAAAGATCATGCATTTGTGAAAAAAATCTGAATTAGAGAAATGACTCATTTATGCTAGACAGGCAATGAAAAATAAATAAAACAATCAATCATCAATACATCAATATAATCTTGTCACTGCATAGGGCACCTGAAAATTAATAAATGGTTATTGAGTATAAAATGTTTGGCAATATAAAGATCATGCATTTGAGAAAAAAATCTGAATTATAGAAATGACTCATTTCTCAAATTCAGAATTTTCACAAATGCATGATCTTTATCCTTACATGGACAATACATGGTTGTATTTACACAATTTACACAAATTAATCACTTTCTTCTCTTACACATGTCCTCAAACCTTCGCACCACATTCTCAGACGGAAACTCACTCACTGCGGGACCTTCCTCAATAATACGGATAAGCTTTGCTACTTTTTCATGTGACATGCCTGGTCTTGCTTTTGTTTTTAGCCTGTTCTGTGTCGAAAATCCCCGTTCACAGGCAACACTGGTGAGAGGTGCAGTTAACATATACTTTGCCAGGATGCAGTAGTCAGGGAATGCGTCTGTGTGATTGTCAATTAAATCCTGGCACACAGTCTTCAATGATCTTCCACGCATGTTTTTGACAGTCATTTTAAATTGGAGATGGTCTGATCGCATGCGGTCTGGTTGGATTAGGCCAGGGGCTTCCTCAATTGGACCAAGCCATTTGATGATGGTCTCCAGGTCATCACTGCCATAGTCACAGATGGCAGCTGTGGAGATTGGCAGAAGCTTGGGATTCAGTACCCGATTTGCAGTACTTAACTTGTCCATGGATGCTGCATCAAAACGACAGTCAATGTTCTCTACTAGTGTGTCGATGTAGGTGTCTGCACTGTTTTGGAATCCAATGCGAATCTGAGGAGTGTCATGGAGCTTTACACCCTTGTATTTACCATCACTTATTTCTCCATACACTGTCTGCAAAGTAGTTCCACTTTTCACCTTGTAGGCTGATATAGTATCCTTAGCAGACACAACGCTAGTGTTGACAGTGTCAATGTCAAGTTCATCTCGTTGAAATATTTTGCAAAGCTTGTTTACAGTACACAGTACGTCCATCAGGAATGCTGTTTTCAACAAGAATGAAACACTTTTGACATTTTTTAGTAAGCCTTTGGCCTCACTGTTCCCATTAGCAGCTTCATTTTCAAGTGCCATTATTAGCGCTGGATACACCTGGTGTATTGCTTTAACAGCGCTTTCTAGTGATAGCCAGCGGAAACTTGCTGGCTCCTTCAATGTCACATGTCGGGTGTCTCCATTTTCATCATTCAATACAGTTTCCATTTCACGAAGTGTGTTGTATCTGACAGCTGAATTATGAAAGTATCTGTACACATTCTTTACTACCAGTTGATACTCACTAAATGCTTGTGCATCTCTACATGCCTGACTAGCGCACAGTGCCAGGCGATGGGCTACACAGTGAATTTGCACTAATCTAGGATTTTTCTTCCTTAACAAAGCACCCACACCACCTTTATGACCTGTCATCACTGCGGCTCCATCGCTAGCCATTGAAACCACTTTCATCAAGTCCAGTCCAATGCTGATGCATACTCGCTCAATTTCAGTCACCAAGGTCTCTGCTTTCCCGTTGTGCACAGAGACACAGTCCACAAAGTGCACCACAGTCTCTGATGTGCCAGCCTTGAAACACTTAAAGTAGATGTTCAGTTTTTTGTGGACAGTGATGTCTGTTGTCTCATCAATAATAATACCAACAAAGTCACTGTAGTTGATGTCACGGTTGATGCAATCCACTAATTCTGAGTTGATAGCTTCGATCATTTCGTCATGAACTCTGGCACTTGTGTACAAAGATGACTTGTCGTTGAGAGATGTGCAGCCATTTTCTCTCTGCAGATTGATGAGATCATTATGGATCCGCAACGGGAGGTTGTTCTTAGTCACAAAATACATTGTCTTCAACTGAGCTTCCTGAAAATATTAAATTGAAGAAAATTGTACGCTCAAACTTAACAACGATTTCAAATATACATTGTACATATATATATAACATAAGTATGAGGTTGGCTATATCAAAGGGCATTGATTTTTTGAGCTTATATACTAATATCTGCAAAAAAACAGATTAACCAAATGCTGTACAGTGTACACTCAGACCAGTTAGTGTGTAAAATCGATTGGTTATAAAAGCCTATTAGCCGTAAGTAGTTATGTGGCATTGCCCTCTTATATAGTGTTTATTGAAAACTAAATCAGAGGTGTGCATAAATTTAAATTTAGTTCATGAATATTTTGTCAAATAAGCAGGGTCACAAGACTATTGTGGGTATATATATATATATAATTAATAATTTATCATAATTCAAAAATAAAACATGAACACGGACTGTTATCGAGCACACAATTGAGCTTTACTGTATACGTGTATTCAAAGCATTTTTGGCGTGACGTTAAAAGCACAAGATATACAAATAACAATTATACAATGTACCTTAGACTCCGCATTTTCCGCTTTCTGATTATATTCCTTGACCTCAATTACATCCTTGACAGTTGTTTTAGACTTAATCATTTGTCTACCACAAACCACGTCCAGATGCTCAGGATTACTGTTTGCATGGCGATCAAGTGCACTTTTTTGTAGATTAGAACTGCCGGTTGTACCGAATGGGTTTTTCTTTTTGCTTTCCTTACACCATGTACAGAACATGAGTGTCTTGTCGTCATCCTCACTCAGCTGTACTTGCAACCACTCATACTCTTTCATCCATTCACTCCTGAATTTTCTTTTCACTTTTGACTTTGGAGTGTCGCTCACATCTACTTTCGCACGTTTGGGATCGTTAGGAGCACTGTCATTTAAAGTACGTTTTATCGTTGGCGTACTAGTCACACTTTCCGAGTTACTAGTAATACTACCAATACTACCAATTCCGAATTGGAAAAGGTTTCTCTGCGCCATTTTCCGAATGCACAAGCACAATTACACTTTATCCAACAAATTTGTTCGACCGTTTTGCTTGGAAATTAAACTAAGAATGAAATACAAAATTTGAAAGAAAAAAAAATCCGCTGGCTATCACACAAAAAAACATACGGGTGGCACCTAAACACAATTGCCTATATAAATCGGTAAACTATACAAGGAAATTATTTCTACTCACCGATTGAGATGTCCCCGCATTTAATCCCATCAAATATTCCGACACCCTTTAATTATTTCATGTGCCATCTTCACCGAAGACGTGCGACAAACACGCCGTTTTTATATGCCGTCTCAAATGGTCAATTATTACGCCTTTGTTGTAATCATTTAGCACATGCAGCATGTAAATTTGTCACTTTGCCACAAAATCAGTTATATGGTTATTTTAAGTTGAATTCTCAAATGCGAATAATTAAATTTGTAATCCGAAACACTCTTCCCAATTTAATTTTTACTCAACGTTATCACATTATTCAAATAAACTGCAAATGTACAGAGTGTTTTAATCCTTTCTCTCGAGAAAAGCGCGCGCAAAATTATTCCTTACATATATACAACGTCACGTCAAACGCATGGAAAGCGTGCGTGTATTAAATTTCCGTTAAATGTTTTGTGGTAAATTTTAATAAAATGATATCGCGAACATGAAGTAGAACAGGGTTGGGTGTATTCAGGTTTTGGAAATACAATCTGACATATTGTGGAAGTATTTCTCAAAATATGATTTAAAGTGAATTGTGGTGGATGTTATTATTATACATCGGATATTATTAACACAGACGCGGGTGAGTCCTTTCTATTTTGGTGGGTTTTGTACATGTCTTTTCCGCAAACAGCTGATAACAAACGCTATGATAAATAATGGAACGTTGATTCACGCGTCATCGAACCAGCAGTGTTTTAATTGGTCAATACTAGATTTCTCAATGAGCCAAACTCCGCCTACTGGGCGGACTTGTGCTTCAATGATTGAAAATGGGTGATAACGGTTAGCGACTACCAAAAGAGATACTCCGCCCACGCCAATTATCGCCTAGTCTTTACAACTTTTGATCTCTTTGACGCAAGTCGGTATATTACCCCGGGTCAAATGTGACGCATGACGTAATTTTTTCACGAGTCAAACAAGGGTCTTCTGCAATTTTCGAGCGTCAAAACCCGGGAGCTCGGGTCAAAGGAAAGCCCTGATAGGTATTGTAAAAATACGGAGCTCCAATGGAGGATTGAACCCACGACCTCCAGAGTGGTAGTCAGACACTCAAACCACGTCTCTGAAAAGCTAGCTCAACAGCAATCTACCTCTTCAGTAGATGTCCACCGTGGCGTTGAAGAGTATTCCATTGAAGTTGAAGGCTGTTGGAAGTGACCTTAAAACACTACACTCCTCCCCTCTTAATGTTTCAAGGCCCAGACATGCCAGCTACAGCATGTCATATTGACACTTTGCTAAAGTGTTGACCGTTTCACAAGCGGCTCCTTGAAATCATTAGACAGCTCACACCCACGTTCTGAATCACAGTTCGTGTTTGCCTCTTCGCCATTATTGTAAAAATACGGAGCTCCAATGGGGGATTAAACCCATGACCTCCAGAGTGGTAGTCAGACCATCTAGCCAGCAAATACGCAAGCATGATGGTGACAAGGTTTTGGGCATTCAGGTACATAAAGATCCTGGGCAAAGGCCGGAAAATCTACCCTTGACAGCAATAACAAAACATTTTGTTAATAAAAAATCAAGATGTGACATGTTAAAATAATCGGCAATATGATATAAATACACCAAACACAATCAAATCCGATTCGAAATATAGCATGGTAACTAAGATGAATATGTGAAAACTTATTGCAAAGTATTTTGTCATTTTACATCCAATTTCTTCTTGAAATGTTGCGCTTTCACATTTGAAGTGTCCCCCATTTTGTTGTTGTTGTTCTTGGTGTAGAATGACGTCAGAGTTACCGAACGCTTGAACTAAATCTAAGGCTACATCCAACTATACTTTTTTTCCGGTAAAAATTCAAAATAGGGCCTCTTCGACAATGTCCACAATAGTGATCAGCCCACAATAGTGATCAGCCCACACAAATGCGTAAAGAAAACTGGATAAGAATTTAATACATTATTGCAGCCTTTAAAGCATGTTCAACTTGCAGCCCTTAATTATATAATCATACTTGACGATGAATATTGATATCACATACTGTAATCAAAAAGGATTAAGGGNACAGCCACATGCGTTAGGGTTTTGAAAACTTCTACTGTGGCTGCCTCATGTATATGGAACTCAATACCTCCCCATATACATGAGGCAGCCACAGTAGAAGTTTTCCAACAATTATTGCAAATAATTTTAAATTAACACCCAACTGAGCACCTTCGTACAGTTGTTTTTCACCACTTAACCGGCACAAAATCTTCTTTTTAGAAGGAGTGTTGTATCGGAAGAAGAAGATTACAGGAAAGCAAAATAAAATACTGTCGCGTAGCTTAAATTTGTTAAATGTTTAACATGGTTTATTTTAATACATGTCAAAGTCCATGGCGTAGGTTCGTCGTATATGTAAGCAATTAAAATGATGACTCAAAATAGGTCTGAAATACTAATAAAATATTGGCATCATAAGTCATTATTTAAATAAAATTATATGAAATTCATTTAATACAATCAACGCAAAACGGAAATGAAATAGCAGCAAATACATTTATGCCAATATATCGCATTTAAAATAACACATAATAAGTATTAAAATAGTATATACACGAAATAAAAAACTATACTGCACTAACTAAATAGTATTCACCCACAATTGAAACATCTTACAAATAGCCTTAGAAAATATTTAAACAATGATTAAATAAATAATCGCATTACGGTCGAGTTCATAAAAAATAAAGTATACTAGTATGGCGTGAGCAAAGTAAAAAAAGAGATGCCAAATGAATGCATTTCGAAGTTTATGAGGTCCTTCCGCACCCGATGCTGCAACCATTTCAATCTATTTAGCTATTGAAAGGTATACCATTTATGCGTGATCTTGCACTGTAGGGGAGGGGGACGGAGAATCCAAAAGGAACCGCCACCTGTTCGGTATGGTGACCATTAACCAAACTCACATGCGCAAGAAGAGGGATTGAGCCCGGGTCGCCATGGTTAGAAGCGCGTGTACCAACCAACCATCAACCGCTAACCGGACAGCCAAAAATAGCCTCAATTAAAAGCCGCGCGCTTTAATATAAATGTGTGCGTTGGTTCGTCGTTAAAAACCATTGAAAGACAAATTTACATTCTTACATACGTTAAACATAATTTGATTCGGTCATCTAACCGTCAACCCGGGAACGCACGCGTACGCCGGACTGACCAGCCCTCCATGTAAAAAATCCGAGCACTCATGGAAACATACCACGATCACTCGCGGAAACTCTCAACATCACGATCAGTGAAAAAATTCGGTCTCTGACGCACAGAACTAACCGAAAAGCCCCAATACATTGTCTTGAACATCATTCTATACAAAGATGGTGACGTCACT
>VMBQ01006048.1:35870-59128 GCA_007657795.1 Dreissena rostriformis | reverse complement strand
ACGACAGCCAGTAGCCGTAGGTCATGATCTAGTCTCAAGGTCAGGGGTACTAAGGGCTATAGTTACATAAGTAAAGGATTACTTAGACGACAACCAGTTGCCGTAGGTCATGATCTAGTCTCAACGTCAGGTGTCCTAAAGGCTATAGTGACATAAGTAAAGGATAACTCAGACGAAAACCAGTTGCCGTAGGTCATGATCTAGTCTCAACGTCAGGTGTATTAAGGGCTTTAGTGACAAGTGTAATAAAACAATAAGGTAGTCCAATCTATGCGATTTTGTCTCCCTGAACCCAAATCCGATAACTCAGACGACAATAAGTAGCCGTAGGTCATGATCTAGTCTCAACGTCAGGTTTTAATTGTTTTATTTCGATGGAATTAAAGGTCTCCGTTGGCTGTTTATGAAATGTGTTTTGACGTTCTGTCAAAAGGTTGCTTAATGCAAAACATATAGTGATTATAACTTTTTTTTTTAAATTTAAAAAAACTTNGGATGTGACATGTAGTGGCAAGTCGTTGATGAAGACAAGAAATAAAATGGGCCGAGGACGCTTCCCTGGGAGACTCCGCTGATGACGGGTGCTGGCTCGGATCTGGCTCCATCAACGACTACCCTCTGTGTGCGGTCTGTCAGAAAGGCTTCGATCCACTTCAAGGTGTTGCCCCTGGTGCCATAGTGGCTGAGTTTGGTTAGCAGACGGCTGTGTGGCACCCGATCGAAGGCCTTGCTGAAATCAAGTACAGCAAGGTCATGTGGTTTATGGCGGGCCATGGAATGGACGAGCTCTTTGGTCAGCGTCAGTAGCTGGGTTTCACAGCTCCGTCTTCTCCTGAAACCGTGTTGGCAGTCCGTGAGTATAGCATGTTTATCCAGGTGGCCCATTGTGTTGCTAACAATAATTTGTTCCAGTATCTTACATGCTATACAGGTCAGTGAATCCGGCCTGTAGTTGCTGGCTTTGAACCTTTCCCCTTTCTTGTAGATTGCCGACACATTGGCTGTCTTCCACACGTCTGGTAAACTGCCAATTTCTGTAGACAATATTCAGGAAAGGAGCACAATGGTCTGCCATCTCTTTGTAGATGCGTTCAGGAATTAAGTCTGGCCCGGCTGCTTTGTGTACATTAATTTCATGAGAAGGGCATGTATACCTTCTGTGGTGATGTATATGTCTGGCATGATAGGTGATGGTTCACCCCCAGGTGTTAGGATGCTGGAAACGTCCTCCTTGGTGAAGACTGAGTGGTACAGTCGGTTTAGGATGTTGGCCTTTTCAGTTGGATCGTCATGCAATTTTCCTTTGTCCTTCAGTGGCGCTACCCCGCAATTATCTGCGTGTTTGGCGATTTAAAACAAATCTACATAATAAAGAGATATGACGAGCTAACCAATAAACTCAGAAAGTAACGCTTTATTCGTAAACACAACGCCATTACAATGTCCATCACAAGGACACGTTTTTGGTAACTCAATAAAAATATCCCTATGTAACATACCATAATGTCGCCAAAAACAGGTGAGAGCAGAAACTTATTATTGATATACCGATATCGGCTGTTTCATTGAAATGATGTGAGTTTAAATCATATGATATGTGCGTATAATAGTATGCTGTGTGCTTGCCATGGTATGATGTGTGTTTGTTTTGGTATGCTGTGTGTTTGTTTTGGTAGGCTGTGTGTTTGTGATGGTATGCCTATGTGTTTGTGATATCGTCAAAGATCTAATTGTAACGTCATACCAGGAACGCACCCTTCACGTGAGCTTTGACAAGAACCAAGTGCTCCGAATCAAAATAACGCCAACTAACATCATAGCAAATTAAAAGGACATCATGTTATATAATACCGCAGGATAGTACATTACACACACAGACTACCATTACAAACACACTGCATACTGTGACAAACACACAGCATACCTCGACGATCACGCATCAAACTATGGCAAACACACAGCATATCATCACAAACACCCAGCATACCCAAAACAAACACAACATACTATGGCAAGCACACAGCATACTATTATAAGCAGATATCATATGATTTAAACCCACATCATTTCAATGAAACAGCTGAAATATCAATTGTTAACAGAAGACATAAGATATGAATGATGCCAGACCTTAAATACTATAATGTAATCTAAAGATCGGGTACCAGAGTTTTGTGGTTCTCTGCATTTTTTTTTTACAATTTAGTGTGCTATCGCCTCGAATATTATTCGTGTCCAGTGGTGTCTGGTCATTTCTCCCCATGGTCTTTTCTCCCCCTTGGGCATTTCTCCCCCTAGTCATTTCTCCTCCTAATACCCTAGTCTTTTCTCCTCCCAGTATATTTCATACTGGGGGGATTAATCTGCTACTTTTAACACCTCTATTGATATACTTGATTAGTCACTGATTGAATTATGAATGTTAATTTAATCAGTGACCAATCAAGCGCATCAATAGAGAAAGAAAGTTTATCGTTGCATAGAAGGTCAACGCACGGTTCCCACAATCACAGTTCAGACGGGTGTGCCAGCCCTCCACATCATTATTAGTTCTTACCCTGTGTTTGAACACACACCAGCTCTGTATGGGAAACACGTTGGACCTACCGGTAATCCATTGAGTGTCTATGTATTCGACCAAGTTACTATTTATTTCATAGTCTTATAGACTTACAAAAAAATTTAATTAAAAATAACACTACTCACTGATTACGCAATAACAACACCGACATTTATTGGTATACCTAAATTGCTCCTTCGTTAACCATTCTTCATTCACATACTTCATTTTCTCTTACCTAAATATATATAGAGGCTATTCATTGCCAAAAATCCAGTCATGCTGATCTGTGTTAATAGTACAGGCTGTGGAAGGGTATTTCCGGACAAAATTGGAACAGATTTGAAACTAATATTTTCTGAAAGGTTATAGCTTGTAGATTCTGAAATCANGGACAACCAGTAGCCGTAGGTCATGATCTAGTCTCAACGTCAGGGGTACTAAGGGCTATGGTGAAATAAGTAAAGGATTACTTAGACGACAACCAGTTGCCGTAGGTCATGATCTAGTCTCAACGTCAGGTGTACTAAAGGCTATAGTGACATAAGTAAAGGATAACTCAGACGACAACCAGTTGCCGTAGGTCATGATCTAGTCTCAATGTCAGGTGTATTAAGGGCTTTAGTGACAAGTGTAATAAAACAATAAGGTAGTCCAATCTTTGCGATTTTGTCTGCCCTTAACCCAAATCCGATAACTCAGACGACAACCAGTAGCCGTAGGTCATGATCTAGTCTCAACGGGAGGTGTACTTAGGGCTATAGTGACATAAGTAAAGGATTACTTGGACGACAGCCAGTTGCCGTAGGTCATGATCTAGTCTCAACGTCAGGTTTTAATTGTTTTATTTCGATGGAATTTAAGGTCTCCGTTGGCTGTTTATGAAATGTGTTTTGACGTTCTGTCAAAAGGGTGCTTAATGCAAAACCTATAGTGATTATAACTTTTTTTTTTAAATTTAAAAAAACTTTTTAACAAAACTATAAACTGTTTAATGTTTTATTTAAAAAAAAATATAAAACATATTGTATATTATATATGTTTTTTTTGTTAAAACATATAAACAGTTTATAGTTTTATTTAAAAGTTTCTTTACATTTTTGTATTTCAAGCGTAAATACAAAATATATATTTTTTATATAGTTAAGGCAAATTAGTTTTCATTGCACTCACAATCGGCAAATTCGATTTCAGTTCACACTCAATTAATTTGTATTTTGAAACCGCAGTGGGGGCAATCATATCGAATATCATCCGTAAATGAAAATTATCACTGTGGACCGAATACAACAACACATAGTGTACCAAAGACTTGATTTTGTGCCAAAATACCTTTGCATTTACAAAGCAATAACTAGTGTAGAATGAGAAAGATGCATTACTTAATTATTCTTCTGTAACTTCAAGCAGTACAAGAAATCCTTTATACAAAACGACACGTGTCGTTAGAAAACGAAACTCTTTTCTTATCATGTTTTCTGATCTTGCTAAGCTGATCATTTTGTGCAGAAAAAGCGGACGTGTTAATGTGTATTGCCTAACCCGTTGATGTTTATATTTGCGATGACAACGAACGGGATGTCCACAAACGGGAACGTGACACAAAACATTAGAATTAAAATACCCGCAATTTGAGTATCAGCTAAATTCGGTAGCTGAACGAAGCGTCTAATGACAAGATACATGAGTTCATCGTTTGCAATGCTTTAAATAAGATGCCATATTGAGCTACTTTAGACCTAGTAATGGTGAGTTGACAGCTGTTATAGGCGTAATTGGATTTTATTATGCAAACATGACTTTATTGAGCGAACATTTCTTTGTGTACTCAAATTTAATAACTTCATGCAAGGTTTACTTCGACAGAATCAAAATATGCAAATACGAATTTAAATTGCATCGTATATGTACCGAAGTAAGAAACATGTAATACAAATTCAACATGTTTATATTTAATAATTGCTAGCTCAGTGCAATGCCATTTTATGCTTTCTATTATATATTAAACGAAGCCGTTACAGATATAAAACGAATAGTTTGGATAGTCCTAAAATATTAAGATAATACGAATCTAGTATTATTAATTACATTGCACCAGAAAGAAAAAAAGACTTGAATACTAGGTCCTTGATATCGAGCCAAAAAGAAGAACAAAATAATCATCAGAAACTAGCAATGGTTAATGACACTCATTTACAAACCCACAAAGGCTTTAGTAATACATTAACAAAAGGATATTTTTAAAGACGCACGATACATTAGGCAGGTTTGTTCTCCGGTTAACGTATCTGGCATTCTGATCTCGGGGTTAATCGGGGGTGATCGGTTGGGAGACCCACATGGAAATAAAGGCGTAATCGCTATATCTGATTTCAGAGTTGTTGATTGATATTTGAACCAAGTTCGTCTTACCTAACCTCCGTAGCTTCGAGTCGTCTGGTTACATTACGATGTGCAAAGTCAGCAGGTAATAACCAGACGATATTAAAAAAAAAAGTAAGAAATTATACAACCGTTCGAATGGTGGTATAATAAACGGTGCTCCAATAGTGCCTCTCGTTGTTTAGCATAGTCGAAATCTATATTACAAGGACGTTAACAGAACGCGAGAACACGCGATCACGATGCGATAACGCGACATCACTGTGCGAGATCGCGATATTTACACCGCATCACAATATAGTATCTTCGCATTTTTTTTAAATTATTTCTTGCGTTCTCGCCTTTGTTTTTTCAAATGTTAAAACATGCGATTACACGATGCGAGATCACGATATTAACATCGTGATCTCGCACGTATTCTTGAAACCACGTATTGTGATCTCGCATCGTTATCTCGCAACCTCGCATTTAATAACAATTGCAAAACGCGAAAACACGCACGATATATCTTAGGGACGTCACGCAATCGCAATTCTGGATTATGAGAATGCTATGTGAAATAGCGAAACAAACAATGATGCGAGATTACGATATTGATAACGCGATATCGCACCGTGGTTTCGTGGTTTCGTAGTTTCAACTGATCATAGATCGAAACCGTAATGCACAGTAAAAGTCAAGAATTTAAAATGGTTCGCATGCTACAATGTCGTGATATACAATGCATCAGGTGACGTAATCGCCATAGTACGAGATGTACGCATTTCTAAGAAACACGTGATGCAGAAAGGTACTCGCCTTATAATCTCGTGATGTACATGTCTTTTCGTTCTACAATCACGTGATACACGATGATGCTCACTCTAGAATCATGTGATGCAAACTCCGTTTAGTCAAAAGGTTTGGTTCATAGTTTGAACAGCTTAAGTTATTTATAAAAATCACTGTGAAGTCTTAACTACAAAACAAAATTGTTACACAGTAGTTGACTTTGTACAAAAGGCCCGAACAATGTCGCTGTGAAAAAACACTGAATGATCATCAACTTGACGCATAACAAAAGAAATTCTTTTGTGATCGGTTTCGGATATATCTAATCTGATCAGGTGGAACAGTTAACATTCACACTTACTTCCCAGCTTGTATTTCCGTTGCTGTTTATGTTTGCGAGGATCAAAAAGAGAACTACCTGTCGCCAATGGGCACTCAACAAACTACATTTGAAAAGAAAAAAAAACAAGCAAATTGCTATAGCCTTGAGTTAAACATGTCCAATAACAAGGCACATGCTTCAGAATGATTTGCAGGAGATATGGTCTGTTATATCAACCAAGGTCCTTTAGAATTACATTCCGTCAATTGCTATTGTACAAAGCGCAAACAAGAAACACGGTTTCTTTGCGTGATCTGTATTTTGTGTACTTAAGTATTGTGACCGAGTTATATTTTGTGTACAACTCCTTTGAACTATTTTAATTCAAGCAAAAATGTTCTTTTCTTGAGTAAAACGATGGGAAATATTACAACATAACGTATAGTCTGAATTGTTTCTGTGTGAAAGTGTTCACAGTAAAATAAGTATTTACCATTCGCTTCAAAAGAACATACATAAACATTTATTTCCAAAAACTCATATAGTTTTGTAAAACTAAGATTACGAACTATAACAAAAAGAAAACACATTACAAGATTCGCATATAGATAAGGAATAATGACTCACTGTGAAGCATGTGTTAAACGAACGATAATGAAATCTTCAGTAATATCGCAACTTATTGTCATTAATCCCGACACATCTTTAAAGTATCCTTTTCAAAATGGATGCTTCAAGACAGACAGACAGACAGACAGACAGACAGACAGACAGACAGACAGACAGACAGACAGACAGACAGACAGACAGACAGACAGACAGACAGACAGGCCAAAAACAATAAACAAACTCTTCTTCGAAGAAGGAGGCATAACAAAATCAGACAACCAATATTTTTTTGCATAATATTTTGCAGTGACAAAGCAACTTCTTTGGACTTGTTGGCAGTTAATGTCCATTCGAAACGTCCAAATTTGTTTTGCAAAACAGCAAACTGACTTTAAGGTCGAAAAATGCACAATCACAGTTTAGTCATGTTCAAATAAGTTCTATAACTTGTCAAGTAGTTCAACAATTAAGACCGACTTTTTTGACGAGTCTTCAATGTGTTCATAGCATGTAAGGTGAACTTCCGTGCGTTGATAAAGACAATAATTGTACACAGTGGCAGTTGTTATGATTATTATGTCAACATGACTTTTCAACAACTATAAATGTATTATATTAGCAATTTTCAGTAAATTAAACTTTTTTCTCATGACGTTTGAAAGAATGTAATATTAAGAGAATAATTCGGGACAATTCAGGCCTATGTTCTATGCTATGCCGCTGTAGATGTTAACTATACCTTTTCCTTTCTTTTTCGCCGTAAAATGCCTATGGAATGTCTATGCCAGGTAGCAGGCTGTAACAGGCTGTTAACCAAAAATAAAGATGTTCGTTTTACAAGTTGAACTATGCAAAGTTAATGCGATTTTCAAAACTTAACATGTCAGAATCGAGATCCTGCATCTGACTAGGAGTATGCTTTTGTCCTTTATCATGATGTTCGGGGATACATGTACATGTAGTATTTTCATATTAAATGCGCTTGCGTATGGGAAATCAATTTCACAAACTAGTGTCTAGCTTGTAGAAAAAAATGCTTCAAATAAGTTGATATTATAATCATTGTCTTTATACATGTGAAAAGTTGTCATTCGTTGTCCCCGACTATAGATATGTGCGTTTAATAGTCTTATATTTTTTTCTGAATATTTGTTTTCAATATGGAGTTTATTTTTATAAAATCGTTTTTTGTATCTGGTCATAACCGATATGTGTTAAATATTCATTCGTTAAAGGTAACCATTTCCAAAATCAAACACGGCAAACTAACTTCCATAATAGGTTTTTATGTTACCCGAAGCGAAAAGTTTACGAATAAGAGTGTATTTTGAAGTATATTTTTACTTCCAGCGAGACGAGATATCGACACCAAGGCACTTCAAGATGACCTCGACCAGTTGCAATTGTGGGAGCATGAGTGGTTGTTAATGAACTTTAATCCAGACAAGTGCGAAATGATCCGTTTTACCAACAAGCTGAATATCACACATGGCTGATACGACATCCATGGCCAAACACTTAAACAGACCGATAAAGCAAAATACGTTGGTGTGACCATAGCCAGTAAGCTTACGTGGAATAGCCATATTGACATCACCGCTAAAAGGCAAACTCAACAACAGCCTTCCTTTGTAGAAATCTGGCAACCTGTCCTACTGCCATCAAGACAAAGGCATACACATCTCTTGTTAGATCCCAGCTTGAGTATGCGGCATCCGTTTGGGATCCGAAAACCCGATCCAACATCAACAAATTGGAGTATGTCCAACGAAGAATTGCCCGCTTTTGCACAGCTGACTACCGATACACCAGCAGTGTTACTGCAATGATGAACAAGCTCGGTTGGACAACGCTTGAATCCAGACGCCAAACGACCAAACTTGTCATGATGTAGAGGATCGTTAACAACATGGTGGACATCAACGCCAGAAATGTAATTATACCAGCAGGAGTGCACACCAGAGGCCATGCAAACCGCTACAAAGTGCCATTTACCACCAACAATGCCTACCCGTTTTCCTTTTTCCCAACTGGTATACGCCTCTGGAATGGTCTCCCAGAACAGGTGGTCACTTCCCCGTCCATAGATGTTTTCAAGACTAGGATGGTGGAGCTGTACAGATTACTCTGAATGTTTTTATCCTGCTTTTAACCATTGTTCTTCCCTTCTCGCGTGTACATAGTTCACAAGTGTGCGACAATGCCCCAGAGGGGCCAAGCACATTAACCGAGAGATAGAGATAGAAGACAACTCGTTTAATATTTTATAACTTGTGATTTTGTGGTGCAGTTACCAGTATCTGTGTAAAATTAGAAAGTCTACTGGTATTGTTTCACACCACAACCTGATGATTTGTTACAAGAGGATTTGTTGACTCTATTTCTATTTCTAGAGAGAGGGTTCACATGAACGGCGTATTTGTAAGTTGGAAAACACTGCTGATCAGAGCAGATTATTGCAAAAATGAAGACATGACGTGCATGAGCATGACGGAACACTGCCTACGTCGGAATAGCTGATGATCACATTAATATTCTCAGGTACGCTCAACATTCCCAATAACATCGATAGTTAATGCAATGTTTGCATAAATAGAACATCTCATTAAAAAAACTATTTAATTTCATAGCATTCAAATATAGTTCGTTTGTCATCATTTAAGGTTGCAAACCTTTTGTTTAGCGCCATTCGTCGAATCAACAACTGAGGTTGAAATTAAGACTAACCGGAAGTGTTACCAACGTCCTTCGGATTCATGTCAGAGCCATTCCGAACATTCACAATATGACTTATATTTACATGACGTTGTTTAGATGTGTCACAATATAGATAACAGCACTTTCTTCACTTATTAAATGAGCCTCGTTCTGTGAAAATGGGGTTTAATGCATGTGCGTCAAGTGTCTTCTCAGATTAGCCTGTACAGTCCGCACAGGCTAATCAGGGACGACACCTTCCGCCTAAACTGGATTTGTGCTAAGAAGAGACTTTCCTTTTAACGAAAACTATCATAAAAGCGGAAAGTGTCGTCCCTGATTTACATGTTCTGACTGCACAGGCGAATCTGGGACGACACTTTACGCACATGCATTAAACCCCCTTTTCATAGAGCGTGACTTAAATGCATGAGATCAGATTGCCGTTCTCAGATGCTGCACACGGAGGCCGAGCCTCGTTCTGATGATAAGAATTGTCTAATGTTGCTGTGCCTGTGATTTCCATTACCTAATATTTTGAGTCCAAGTTTCACAAAGATCGAGTCGTGAATGTGTCTTCTAGAGTGGTAACAATGTTTCTACAATGATTCGACCTGGTGGACTATTTTGTTTTACCCTATTTGACCCAAATTCGGACGTGAACTAGATATTGTCCAGATAAAAAGTGTCATCAAGTGTCATCAAGATTGAGTCTTAAATGTATCTGACAAAGTTTTATCAAGATCAATAAAT
Organism: Dreissena rostriformis; assembly: GCA_007657795.1. Classification (NCBI taxonomy): domain Eukaryota; kingdom Metazoa; phylum Mollusca; class Bivalvia; order Myida; family Dreissenidae; genus Dreissena; species Dreissena rostriformis. The sequence continues at coordinate 49,034 of VMBQ01006048.1, read as the reverse complement.
AAATTTATATTCTAGAGTAGTAACACGGTTATGCTAAGTTTTGACCTAGTTTTGTTTGCAACACTTGAACCAGATTCTAAAATAGCAGCCTTTGTATTGTCCAGACAGACAATCCTGGCCAAATTTCAATAATTGACCTAGTGTTTAACCCCACTTGACCCAAATTCGAATTTGGCTCAGATAGTGTACATATTAAAATTCTGATAAAGTTTCATCCAGGTTGGGAAAAAGTTGTGGCCTCTGGTGACCTAACGAGCCAATACTTGACGACATTAATCGCTCAGCGCATGGCGCATTACGAAGGACGCCGGGCATAAACGGATCACAATAGCTTTGTACACAGGCGGTATAAAAATGGGCAACTTTGCTTGACTAATTAAGTGTTTTATGACCCGCATAGTAGGGTACGGTTATGTCTATCTATTGCACGATGTTAACTTTTCATTCACCTCTGTGTGTGGGGCTCAGAAGTAAGTCCGTCCCAAGTAATGTGATTTAAAGGGGCCGTCCAACAGATTGGTAAATTGACAAAATTAAAAAAAGTTGTTTCATATTCGCAAATTTTCGCGTTTGTTATGATATGTTTGAGGAAATAGTAATACTGNTTAACACAATGATTGAACATCCCTTCGATTTCATTGTTCAACTGAAGACTTCAGCAACTAAATGCATTACTCCCGTCATAAGTTGAATTGTCTTGAATAAAACTGAATGCGGGACATGTGTTCTTCGACATGTGAAAAGATGTGTAGCTTCCCCTTCAACATCTACGACAGCGAATCTTGGACTCCGAAATGTCATTCCAGTGCAGAACAGATCAAGGATATCATTTGTACATGTAATTAATGTTTTATTAATGTTTTAATGTAATTATTTATTTAAGATGTATCTGACTATATGTGTTTCAGAAATAAAACCCATTAGATAAGTGTGAACATGGAGAGAACATTTTTTTTTGGAAAATGCATTGGGCCATACAAATACTGCAACCAATTGACTTTTCGAAACCTTCCAACCAGACAGGAATAAACATAAAAAAGTTAATAAAAAATATATTTTTTCTGTTAAACTCTTTTTATGAAAGTGGTACATTGTATATTGACTGATTATTGTATAAATGAAATCCTTTATATAGTTATTATGTTAATGCGATGTTACTCAAATGAAGTTTTTTTTTAAACTGCAATATGACCATTAGCACACAATTTTGAAGAAAACCCCCACACATATCCAAGATGAGTTTTAACTCATTATCAAATGGATATGAAAGTTACATATTACAGTGCACATTTACATCACAGAATATTTAAGATCTGCAATAAGTGGATACATGGTTTGAAAGTTAATCCTTAAAAGGCAATACAAAACACAATATAAAACGGTAGTATTAAAGACAAACAACCCATCCACAATGTTCACATCTATTATATTGTTGGCAATAAGAGAAAAATCACCATTCTAAACTACAAATGTTGAGAGTATAAATACCTAAATCAAAACAAAAAAATACATTTGGACAGTCAATTGGAGCTATAAACGAACCCACTCCAGAATGGGATAGATATTTGTAAAACCTACTTATTGGTGGGATTTAAAATTGGCATGTTACATATTCTTTCAAAATCACATGCTATATACACCGTTATTATTTGAGTTAATCTATCATTGGTTGGTTTAATCGGTCAGCTTTGTTTGTACATAAGTTGTAGATAGGTTTTCCCAAAGGTGTGAATACCCGGATAACACCTATTCATCAAATATGAATACACGTTTGTATGGAATAGCGCGACCGATGTCGTCATATCGGTCATTTATGTATTTTCTTCATCTTCTTCTTGTCGATCACTCCATCATTGGAGTGGAAAGTGTTGCACCGTCGTTACGCGCACTTTTGCCCAGTGTATCCGTCTAAAGCAGCGCTTTATTTTCTGACTTTTCCATGTAGAAGGAGACTTGCCGGCCAAGGCTTGAGAGCGTCTTCCGCCTTATTTTTGTCTGTCTGAGTGATGCTTCTCATACCTCTTATCCTCGAGGAGAGATGTTCATACACTTTTTAACTCGATTTTCGCATTATAAAAAAAAAAAACTTCGGGCACCGAAAATTATACCCTCATCGGACGCGAAACATAGAATCAAATTGGTATGGCCTTGTTTCAAAAAGGGGCAATAGTCAAGGAAAAAATGTCAATAAGCATTTTACAACTCTGGTGACATGGGGTTGTATTCCTTTTTTGTTTGCAAACTATTTCCATAATGAAAAACATAATATAACCATCAGGAATGTTTATTTTAAAATTCTTATAAACATGTTATGCTAGTCTATTTAGTCTGGATATTTATGAAAAACCCATTTCTCAGTATAGAGAAAAGCATTTTTTATCAGTTATATTATCTTTAGTAAATTGTCAACAACAGACATGAACAATTCAATTCCGCAGTGAAATGTGGAAGAGTTCAAATGTAAACAAGTGGTTGTCATAGGGTGATAATTCAATAATCTTTTATCGTCAAGATGCCACTTATATGTAGTTTGTATAGTCTATCTTCGTAGCGAGTAGATGATTAAATGGTTATGTGTAGCCTTACTAACAAATACTACTGCATAACACCGGTTTATGCACAAAATATCTAATCCTTGCCGCCACTTTCACAAAAGCCAGATTTACACTTACGATCAGACGCCTTAATTCGTGCTGACGTTGAACGCAGACAATTATATGTATATCTGCAGGTAAATTCTATTACTATAGTTATATATTCCTTATTATTTTTATTATTCTTATTATTATTATAAGTATTAGTATTATTAGTATAATTTGTATTATAAGTATTGAAATTATACAATGATTAATGAATATCACATCGTTTGCATTGTTTGTATTGTTTAACGGCTTATCTTTAATTACCGTTTTATGTTGTTATTAAGTTTATCATGTTATATTAAGATTTGTGCATTGTTGCAGATAATTACATTATCATCTAAGTCTGCAAACAATATAGTAAACGAAACCACCAAGTGTGTTGCTTGTCAATAAACCCACGAAGGGCTGACTAGGCCGGCGACAATGGCGCCCAACGTGGGGCCGTGGCGCTTGCAATCGCTTGCAGTTCTCCATAGAACCTGCCCGTGGATTCGTCGGATTCAGTTATATACTGTTCCCTGTGACTCGAATTCGAGGACGAATTTCAACTTGACAGGGGAGAATGTCACGGTACTGAACTTAAGCGGGATTGGTGAAAAGATGTGTGGCGGCCCGGTTAGCTTAGTCGGGAGAGCATTCGCCCTGTGAGCGAGGTGTCCCGGGTTCGAGTCCCGGACTGGCCGCACACTTTTCACCACCCGGCGACATGGTTATGCGTGCATGAATTTAGCGAGAATATATCATCGGCTGGAAAAAAAAGAAATCGAAGGTTTAATCCCTCAAGAACAACGTCCAAGTAATAGTAACAGTAAACTAACTTTCAACAAAAACAAATAGAAATCCCCTGCTGGAGTCGCCGTGTCGTACTGGATATGGTGTCCGGCTAGCGACCAGGAGGTCGCGGATTCGATCCTCTTTGGGAGCGTCCTTAAGATCTTCTCATAGATAAGAAGTACTGGTTCTATCAAGTTAACGGAAAGAGAGCGTTTCAATAAACCTTAGGCTTTCGATGCTAAAATAGATAGGTTTAAACTAAACAATAAGTAAAATGAGTGATCAGTAACAGTAAACTAAGTTTCAGTCACAAAGTAGTAAAATAGTAAAATGAGTACTTATGAACACAAGCTTACCATTGATGAATCGGGAAAGATAAATCACTTACAAATAAAGTTAAAAAGAAAATATTAACTCTTAGTTTAATAGATGAGTCTGAATCGGATGTTGACATTTAATCAATTAATATCTATTCAGAATAATAGTCTGTGTATTTTAATGAAGATTTTAGCTTTAACTCAGAAACATCACACATTAGTTCAAAACGGTCAGTCAAGACAGTAAGAAGTCAAAAAGTCAGTCATCGTTGACGTACTTTACATGACTATCATGATTATACATGGTAAACAACTACATTACCACCACCGACCCTATCAAGAATGCCATACATTTGTTTCAATGTATTGTTGTCATTACACAATGCATTATTGTGCAAACAATTAAATATCTAAAAAGATCCTCCTATCACCATGATCATACCTTGATTAAGATGAATGGTGGTAATAATATAAATCTCCAATGTAATATAAACTTAAAATCAGTTTCCCTAATGTATACAGCAAAATTGCTAGCCATACATAGGATTTAAGGGAAGTAACTCGAACCATATTGCCAACTATTGTTAAGCCCGAAAGAGTTACCTTTCTTCAATTTCATTCAAATGTTCTAGCAAGCAAGATTGCTGCATTGTTTTAGTCCCAGTATATACAATGTATTGTAAAAATGTCTTTTAAAGCGGGACTGTACGATTTTGTCAAATATTTATGATTTTTTTTTAAATGTGTTGAAAATTAGTATACATATATTTCAANATATATATATCGCAAAACGTCATTATGTGTTGTCTCTGAACATAATGCGCTACTTAAATACATATAACGATTAAAGTTATATGAACTTATAAACATCAAAAAAAGATTTAGTCCTTTAGTCTTTTACTTCCATTACCAACTCAACATGTTTATATTTGCAATATGGAAATTAAGCAAACGGTAATAGTGGGACTTAGTTTGTTCTAATAGGTTTTTCTGTAAACATGTTAACGTTGGATGATTATCCGTTAAATTTGCTATTTAATGTATTATATATAGTTTCGAACTCTAAAATCATGGTTTCCATCGAAATAGTGTTATTCGTCATATACATGTTGCTACTAGATGTATGATAACCATGGTATAATCTTGCATTGTAGAAAACTGTTAGGAATCTGAAGTATATTTTAATAACTACTAACGAAAAAAACATTTGTTTGCATAAATGTTCAACATACTTATCATATGTTTGTTTAAATTGACTATTAGTCAATATTTGTATAATAATATTTGTTGATGTTTTAGCTGCAGACAGTGTACCTGTAAATAGGGAAGTTGTCACAACTATTCAACATCACTACTATGATATCGAAGACCTTGAATGCCATAAATAAAGGACCACAGAGGTGTGTATGATAAAACTGCAATACTGCTGCAGCTTCTGGAGTTTCACTTCTTCATATTGAAGCCGCACATGCCTTACCTCAATCCACAGTTCTTCAGCAGGTTACTGCATTGTTAATCAAAAACGAAAATAAGAATAAGAATAAGGAGAACATATTATTTTATTATGCTTGTGTGATACATAATTCGATCTTTGAATGCATTATCAAATGTCGTTATTGGTAACCCTTAACTTGTTTAATCCAGCGTAATCATAGCCTTTGTAAATTAACATGTACATTCAATTTAATGCATTTCTGCTTAATTATCAAAGGTGTCGGTGTCCGCGAATGGACAGGATAACCCGAACCATAGGACACCACATGGCTTTTCAGACCGAGTTTCAGGCAACGCAGCTGGTAACCAACCGGGACCATGCACATCCATTTGCCATGCAACCCCCGGCCGTATGAGGATCTGAGGAGATCTGGTGGTGATCCTGAACAGAAATACACGGCTTTGAGATAATCATTGAAGATGACACTTAAATGCAACACATTCAAGCTAATCAATACCGTCGTCTTTGAAGCGGACAATGCAGATTGGTAATTTTCATAAACATGTTCAGGAAACAATCGTGTTAACTGCACGCGCTTAATATTGAACGTATATTGAACGTTCAATTTCAAAGCTTTAATCATTCGGTTTTTAGTCCTCTGTCAGTGTACCGTAATCGGAGGGGACTTAAGGTTTATCCTCGCTCCGTCAGTCTGTCCATCTGTCCCTCTGTTCAACTGTCCGTCTGTCTTTCCGAATTTGGATCCTGTCATAACTCAAAAAGTACTTAAGCTAGGTTGATAAAAGTTACTATGTGGATAGAGGGCCATGTATGGGATATGCACGATATAGTAAGACTAAGATTGTTGTTTCTATCGTTAAAGAAATATATTAACACTAAAATCTCGATCAGACGATAACTCAAAACATCACAAGCTATATTCTTGGTGTGTGAATAGAGGGCCATATAGGGAATATATGAACATAACTCATGTTGTTTTTGTCGAACAAAAATTGTGTTTGCTATGGTTACAGAGGCTGTCTTTACAGATATATTTGGAATCTTAAATCTGCAATTTACGACAACTCACGAGGTGTTTTTATATATTAGTATCATTAAAGCGTTATTTAGGCTCCATAAAACCTCTTTGCTTTGTAGCATTCGCTACCTTCGATTAAGTTCTTTTGTATGTTTGAGGTCTTCGGTGTGACTTCTTCAAGCTTGCCGCGCATGCGCTCTAAAAAGGAAGTTGGATCAGCGTTAATAAAGTAAGCAGACACGTTAAAGTTTCTGAGAGTTTTCCTGGCCCTTATAAAAGTTCTTTAGTCCCCTAAACGGTGGTAAGAGGTGGCCAAACAAACTAACCATTCGACCATAATGGCGCTGCGAGCACTTTCTTTTAATTGCTGCAGAATTCACGGCGGAACATATGGGGATGCTTCCCCGGCAAAGTTCGATTGAAATTTTGCACAAAAAGAGAGGTGGTTCTTACCTGAGCGGAGGGCGGTTGTGATATTGCATACGTTGGACGCACAGAGAGCTTCTATGAATATCACTGGTGTATTTTATCCGTAAGGACGACTTTAGAGCCAGAGTTGAATAAATTTGAGGGCGAAAAACTTTGAAGAATTGTTCAAGCTATTTTTAGAAACAGAAACTGCTGAAATTTATTTTTTATTAGTACGTTTTAGTACTGAGTTTGTGATTTTACGTCTGACCGGGCGTAATTCCCCTTGCAGAGTGCACTCGGCGATTTTTTGGGACAAAATCGTGATTGTAAATATTTTGGCCATTTGCATATACCATTTTATATTTCAAACACTGCACTGTTTTACCGCACTTTGAGGAAAAACCCATCTTGTAAATAACAAGGTCCGTGCGGCATTTTTTAGTGATTTTTTCAATTAAATGGTGTTTTACCGGGTTGGTTGACATCAAATTTATGTAGACCATTTTGCTGTGTGTATATATTTCATATAATTGTCCCACACATGATGTGTTATGTCCTGTGTTGTTTGCCAATATAAATACTGAGTTGACCTGTGAAAATATGCGAATTGTTCATGCTAGCTTGTCAGATGATATGCTAGTGTGATATTGACAGTGATATTGTGATATTTGCATACACACTTGTGTGGTATTTCGATACAAGTACAAATTGAAGTCTGTAAAATTGTTTGTATGTGTGTGGCCCATAATTGAAAACATAATGTTGTATTTGATGCATGTCTGGGTGACAATTTGATATTTTGTTGTAAATAAATGCTGGTTTAGTTGAAGATATTTGTCATTTTTTGTGAGAAAGTGATTTAAAGAATCCAGTGCCAGTTATTACACAACAACTAGAATTTCTAAGTGTACCTGTGCATTTGCATTTCATTTGCATTAATTTCTAGCTGCAAATAGATTAAAATTGTAAAACAAAATCAAGAAAAATATTTTTTCAAAGGTGGTTTATTTATTTAGACAAATTTTGAGATCAGAATCTGTAGTGGTCAATTATTGCAACAGTGGTGCAGAACACAAGAGTGAAGCAGTCACATAAAATCAGAAATAACAAGTAAATAGCAGAATATACATTGTTGCATTTATTTGGTGCAATAATTTAACAGTGGAGAGAAAACAAAATGAAAGTGTAAATATTTGTGTTGTTGTTTGATTAATCATGAGATAAATTGTTTGAAGCCATATTATCATTGAATGTAGATTGTTTGAAATATTTTGTTGTTATTTTTCATGCACGTTGAGTTTAATATGGAAATAGTACATTGAAGTGACACTTTAACGAAAAAGTGAGCATTTGTGAATAGTATTGACACTTATTTTAGAGCAAATGCAATTGTGTGATTTGATTTGAATTGAGAGACACTTATAAAGTGCAAATTTAGTGCAAATTCAAAAATAGACACTTATGAAAAGTGCAGTTTGAATATTTAAATAGTGCGACACTTAATTGAAGTGATTGTATTATTTTCATATTGTGAAAAATTACATAGTGAATTTATATGATTAAATCAAGATGAGAGACGACTCAAAGGGTACACCTGAACCTAAATTGACAAACTTCTTGATGATGTAAAAGGGATCAAAATGTGAGCCGGGTGCAGCTGCAACCAAAGGAGCATCAGGTGGCGCGATGACTACCTTTACTTCAGGTGATGGAACATCTACCTCGGACAAAGGTGGCAGTATTTCTGATTCTGCCCCAGGTGGCGTTTCGGATGGCGGCAAACTTAAAGTGAATTTTGTCCCGGTACATAAACTGCAAGAGATTGTAGGTATAGGAAAGAAAAAATCAAAGCGCATGCACCTGGTTCGTGTGTACCAAGGTAATTTAACTGCGAAGAAGTTGAAGGAGGAATTTGGCGGGAAAATGACAGCGGCCATAGTTAATAAAATGGATTTCGAAAGGAACGAAATGCTGATTGATAGAAGTCCAGATTTCCAATTCCCAAAGCTGAAGCCAAAAAAGTTGGAAGATGCATTCGGTTCAGAAACAGATACTGAAGATGAGTAAATTGCTGTAAAACATAAATCTGGAAGTAAAGCCCATTTCAATGAAGTGGAGGAAGAGCCAGAAGAGACTGAATTGAAACATCAGAGTCAGGAGAATGTAGTACACCTGCAACTATTGCTAAAAGTAGCACAAAGAAAGTTTCGCACAAGAAAAAGCATAAACATAAAAACACAACAGAAGATTCAGAAGATGAAACCGAAGTAAAGCCAAAAGCCAAATCTAAAAGTAAGAAATCGGTGAAAATCAAAGAAAGAGAAAGTACAAAGAATAAAATTTAAAGAAAATCCAAGAGAAAATTAGTACCTGTGGAAACTACAGATACATCTGAAACCGAAACATCAGACTCTTCGGACGAGGATGTATCTTTGCGGAAGGTGCCGAAAGGTTTTGATTAACAGTTGTGGCTCCATTTATGGTAAAGGGGACGACTTTGTCTCTTTCAAATTGAAATTCAAGAGTTATGCAAAGGCTTTCGGTTGGACCGAGGATTAATGCAGGTATTGTTTGTGTTTGAGCTTACAAGGTGATGCCGCGAAATATCATACTTTGATATCTTCCGGAACTGGTCCCCTCACATACAGGCAGCTCATGAAGAGGTTAGAGACAATGTTTGGAGGAAAGGAATTGGTGGAGACAGCCCAAGCCCGATTCAACCAAGCGTGTCAAGAGTCGAACGAATCTCTTGAGGTGTGGGCGGATAGAGTGCAGATGTTATCCCTAAGAGCATTCAGAAAATATGCTGCTTCGCAGGCATTCAATCGTTTCTGCTTAGGACTCGAAAATAGAGACGCATCAAAAGACGCTTGTCTTAAGCGTTTCAAAACCATGGACGAAGCTAAAGATTACGTAAATTACTATTTGCACATCAATAGTACAAATGTAAAGCCAAAGAGCTCGAGGCGTACTTCGCAGCGAGATCCAGAGGAGGCGGTAAACGTTTTTGAAAAAAGCATTTACAGGATGCAAGCACAGCTTGGTGAGAGGTTGAACCAGATCCAAAGCCAATTTGACAAACAAATGGCATTCAACAGGGGTGAAGGTGCTGGTGGTAGAGCCAATAGTGGTTATGGGCGTGGTACTGGTGGGTTCTACCAGATGGACAATAAGCCAAATAGGGGTGGATATGGTCGTAGTGGAAGTTATCAACCATGGAACAGTAACCGTAATCAAGGCGGTTATAGAAGAGGTGGTGGATATAGAGGTCGAGATGGTGGAGGTCGTCCAACAGGAAGAGGTGAAAGAGATAATGGTTGGGGAGGCCAACAAGAAACTGGTGAGAGAGAGAGCCAGGCATCAATGATTGTTTTTTTTTGTGTGGAGAGACCGTCCATATAAGATCAGATTGCGAGAAGTGGAAAGCTACACAAGAATGTTACGCATGCCATGAAATGGGGCATCGCAGAGCAGTATGTCCTAATCGACAACTGTTAGGGCGTGGACAAATAGGTTTAAACAAGCGGTGGTCGGGCAAGGAGGCCACTCCCGACTCCTTAATGCTGGCCCACAAACTATCAGAAAAGAGGGGGAAGTATTTCTTCCTCCATGCGTGAGGGTTCAAAGAAAGGTTATGAGGAAAATGTATATAGTTATGGAAAAGAGGGGCATACTTTGTCTTTGAAATCTGTGGATAGAGGTAGAGGGTGTAATTATCTGTATGAGAGACAGGACCAAGATCTCGTAGAAATAGATCGGTTGAGCCAGTAAGACCAAGAAGCCGAGACACGCGTTTCGTGAATGCGGAAACACAAACAGATGACAGTTCATCAGAGAGCGGGAGTGAGGCAAGGTTATGCCCCAAGTTGCCCCAGAAACATCTAATATTGTAATGAAAGAAGTCTTAATCCAAACGGATGCTGAGTTGGAAGAGGAAATGATTGAAGTAAATTAACTATCATCAGTATCTAAGTACAAACTACCAATTGAATTAAATGGTAAACCAGTGGAGGCCGTGGTGGACACAGGCGCCGATGTGACAATAATCTCAGAATAGCTATTTTATAGCATGAAACGAAAACCAGAAGTAATAAAAAGGGTGACGTTAAATGCCGTAGGAAAGAAAATGAAAATGAACGGCAGTGCGGTGGGACCAGTGAGGATGAAAATAGGGTCCAAAGTATATGAGGAGATCATTCATGTAGCACCGATCTCAAATGAGATGCTGCTAGGGTTTGACTTCATACAGAGAAGGTCTGTGTTGGACTATGTCAATGATACCTTCTGTATTGATGGGGAAGATGTACCAATGAATGTGGTAGTGACCAACGGTTAACCGGAAGTTTGCAGAGTTATCGTTAGTAAACGAAGTGTAATACCTCCAAATTATGTGAAACATGTACAATGTAAACTTAACGGTGACATGTCTCAGTTTATTGTGGAAGGAGACGAGGGTCTGGATGTCCTGGTACGCAAAACTTTGCATGACAAACGAAAGAATGCGACAATATGTGTGGTCAATATCACAGACAGATATCGTGTTCTGAAGAAAGGGAAAAGAGACGCGAAAGCGTTTCCAAGAGACACAGTGGTACCTGTGACCGAACGCGTGGAGGATTATATTGCGGAAACTGTTGAAGAAAACAGTAAACAGTCTGTAAATAACGTTCGCCTTAGTGACAAGGTGCCAGATCAGTTAAAGGCCTCTTTTGAAGAATCTAGTAAAGAGTTGTCGGATGAACATGGGGAGAAACTTGCGAATCTACTCATTACTTATGAGGATGTATTCGCAAAGAGCGAGTTTGATCTAGGCACATTTACCGATATTGAGCATTCCATAGAGACGGGGGAGGCGCGGCCTATCAAGAAGATAATGCGGAGAACACCAGGATGCTTTTCTGGGGAGGAGGAGCAACACCTGAAAAAAATGCTGGATGCCGGAGTGATACAGGGGTCGGTATCGGAATGGGCTTCAGCAGCAGTGTTGATTAGAAAGCGAGACGAATCGGTCAGATGGTGTATCGACTATCGTGGTCTTAATAGAGTGACAATTAAGGACACCTTTCCATTGCCACTTGTCGATGACTGTCTGGACACACTTTCTGGAAATTGTTGGTTCTCAAAACTGGATGCCAACTCAGCATATTGGCAAGTGAGAATCGATAAAAAAAATTGTATTATCTCTAAAACTTTCCTTGCACGCAAAAGCTAGACGGTGGTCCTTGCAGTGGACAGTTATCAGCCCGAGACGCCGTGCTTTAAGTCGTGTAGCTACGCCCGTTTTTGCTCCAGTAAACACTGCAGCGCCGTCTAAAGCGAATCCGGTCAGGTTGTCCAATACCAGGCCGTTGTCTTCAATAACGGGCGTGATGGCATCAGTGATAACGTGGAATGTCACTGATTTAGGGTCACGTCGACAAGGTACGATGTGCACATATTCCCATCAGGATAGTACTTAACACACATTGCCATGTGCCTCTGGACTTTTAAATCGCATACCTCGTCCACCATCACACTGTAGCATGGACCGGCCCTTATTTCTTCCTTCACTTCATCCCTTACACGGTTGCACAGCAGGGTCAACAACTGATTTGCAATGTCCCAACTCGTATAAGACGCATTCTTTGCAAGCCTAAGCTTGGAAAGGGTCAGAGAGCCAACGTCAATGCATAAATCGGTGAAATCTGCAAATAAGCTTAATGGCAGGTTCCGTTCCACTAAAAACTGAAGAACCTTCAGTGGGTCCAAGAGGGCAACTTCGGACTCGCGATCCACCTTGTTGACGATCGAAGATACGGTGCTCTGCAGGCTTAGAGAGATCGAACTCCTATGCTGAGAATATGATTCATGTGCTAAGACATTATCGAGACGAAGAGTTAGCCTTTCTGTGACCATGCGCTTACGCTGTTAACACCTTTTGGCTGGTAATGCTGGCATAGAGTACAGAGTATGACGTCTTTACTCTTGTGGTACACATTAAAGACACGATGAATTAACCATGGACGTCTCTGTTGTCACTGTTTGTCAAATCCGACCTTGTGATGGCCTTTTGTTTTTCCCGAGTCTATTATCTCTTCTTGTTGTGAGATAGATGACGTTGCTGCTTCTATTTTGGGCCTTTTTCGTCTCTGTCGGAATCTTGGGTGCGGTCTCTCCCGGTTTCGTCTCGGTCATAATCTTGGGTGCGGTCTCTCCCGGTTCCGTCTCCGTCAGAATCTTGGGTGCGGTCTCTACCGGTTCCGTCTCGGTCAGAATCTTGTGTGCGGTCTCTCTCGGTTCCGTCTCGGTCAGAATCTTGGGTGAGGTCTCTCCCGGTTCCGTCTCGGATAGAATCTTGGGTGCGGTCTCTCCCGGTTCCGTCTCGATCAGAATCTTGGGTGCGGTCTCTCTCGGTTCCGTCTCGGTCAGAATATTGTGTGCGGTCTCTCCCGGTTCCGTCTCGGTCAGAATCTTGGGTGCGGTCTCTCCCGGTTCCGTCTCGGTCGGAATCTTGGGTGCGGTCTCTCCCGGTTCCGTCTCGATCGGAATCTTGGGTGCGGTCTCTCC
>VMBQ01006048.1:0-31897 GCA_007657795.1 Dreissena rostriformis | reverse complement strand
TTAAATTCTCAAATTGTTTGGTTTGGATTTACTGTTCTCATTATATTTAATGCAAAAAACTATGTTTCCAGTTGCATATTCTAGGAGATAATTGAAAAAAATGCCAGTTTAAAGAAATCTACACTATGAAAACAATTTATCTACATTATTATGATAAATATTTCAAATTTCAGACAGAAAATGTCTAAATAATGCACCTAAGACATCAGCAATGTAATACAAAACACAATTTTGTTTCATTTTACTCACATATAAGGGAAAAGGTTTAAAGCTTACAGAAGGAGGTTATTGGTTACAGACACTACAAATTTTAGCGTAGCATAATCAAAACGGTAGATACATACCTGAGTCATTACCAGAGGTTTGTTCTTGTCTTCTCTCCATATTAAAGGGTTGTATCATAGTAAAGAACACAGACATATTGAGATGAATCATTTTAGAAAAAGAAAATCAGGTTATATTGTTGGTAAGTAAATTGTTCATAAAATAATTCCACAAGAATGCTTACAATATTTCATCCCAAGAGGTCTTGCATTACCTTTTTTGCACATTACTCTATTGCACAATGTATGATATAACATTCCAACATAAAGGATGGAACTTTCTCATGAGTAAAACAAAATATTTATGAGAAATAGAACAGGGATTTTGTTCCTTCATTTTTTACACATTTTTGTAGTGTCTGTAACTTTTTTCTAAGTAGTATTTTTCAATAATGATAATATTTAGCAAGGCAAATTTCAGCCAACTTAGACATAACATGAATACACATTAGCTAATGTAGTATTTATACTTTTGCATGGAAAACCTTCCAAACTATTGCCACATAAACTTTCAATGGTTACAGACTCTACAGAATTTTAAATAAAAAGATTTACCAATGAACTTTCATTCATGCTAAAACCCCGGCTTATCTAGTAGTTTGAATGGGTTTTGTACTTATCCTAATACATAACTGATTTTTTTATGTTAATACAAGTTAAATTTACTGAAATTTTGTACCAATAATTGGAGTATAACAATAAGTATGTGTTTGAATTTTAGTGTTGAAACAAAATCCCTGCTGGTAGTATTTTACTTATAAAATCCATAATATTTTACCGATTTCATTAATTCAAGCAGCAAATCGTACGGGATAAAAGTCTGTGTAACATTATACCAATGTTTGCATCATTTGTTGCTGATATCAAGAGCATTTCTCATTTATATCAATAGATTTTTTTTCAAGTGAGACTGCATAACGCTAAAAAAAGGCCATTTTCAGAGCATGTTTCAACGTATATCTCAAGAATGGGTAACACTAGCCTCTTGAAATTTTCAGGAAAGTAAGATGGGTTTATGCCAGTGTAGTGGACCTTTAAAATTAATTCCTATCTTGTATATTTTTTCTGTGCCATGGATATAACATAAAAAAATGCAAATCAGCACCAATACCGTGTTTTAGCGTTTTGTACTGAATTAAATGAATTAAGGTACACAAAATTAAAAGGTCATACAATTCGATCCAGAAGTCAGTGGATTGAACATTGAGAAAAAACAACAAACTATTTTGTTTTCACTTGAAAAAAGAAATTACACATACAAAAACATAACTTGTATTGAAAAGGATTTGTTTTTGCAAAAAGCTGTACGAACAAGTTGAAATAACTTCTGACAATAATTATAACTTTTTGGACAACTTAGCTGTCCATAAACTTAATACAGATCAATCCGATAGCATGGATGGGGCCATTAAGATACGACGAACTAACTAATACGCGTAGGAAAATGAATATTGACAAAAGCCCTGGATCAAATAGCTTCACAACTAATTTTTTCAAAGGGTTCTTGACTAAAATTGGACATTTTATGTTGAGAAGCATTCACTTTTCATATTTGAATTATAGCTTTTCTGTAACACAAAAACAGGGCATTATCACTTGTCTTCCAAAGGATAACAAACATAAATATTTTCGTAAAAAATGGAGACCTATTACTTTGCTCAATACAATCTATAAATAAGCATCTGGGAACATAGCAAATAGACATAAAAAGCTTTTACCAAAGCTCATTTCAAAAGACCAAACTGGTTTTGTTTCAGGACGATACATTGTGGGAGAATACTTGATTTCTCTATGATATAATGAATCATGCAGGACATAACAAAATACCTGGTCTTATTATGCTGATTGACTTTGCAAAAAGCTTTTGACACGTTGTCTTTCAACTGCATTGAACAAACATTAACCTTTTTAATTTTGGAACTATTTACAAACGTTTGATATCAATTTTCCTTAATAAAAACGCTAACAATGGTCCAACTAAATGGATTAATCTGAGAGCTTCCCAATAGGCCGCGGCCGAGGACAAGGTGATCCTATGTCACCTTATATTTTTATATTATGCACGGAATTATCAGCCATTACAATCAAACAATGCTCTGATAGAAAAGCCATTACCATAAACGGTGTAGATTATACAATTTTGGAATTCGCTGACGAAACGTCTTAATTACTGGATGGCTCTGATCCCTCCTTTAACTGTGTATTCGATATGCTCGATTGATTTTTCTTCATTCTCCGGACGAATGGTAATTTTTTTATAAAAACAATGTTATATGGATTTGAGTCCTAATGTATAGCTCAAAATCAATTAAAATGAAATACAAATTAACACGGGGAGTTACCAGAATTACATTATGAGGAATACTTTTTGATGTCAACTTACAAAATATGGTTGCTTTAAGTTTTTACGAAAAATATGATAAAGCGATCAAACGTATCAATCATTGGAAAAATGAATACTTACACCTGTAGGTAGAATAACTGTTATAAAGTCCTTAATACTTCCATTACTTACTCACTGTGATTATGCTAAACCAACCCCTTACAAGGAATTCATTGATAAAGTCTATAGACTTATTTTTGATTTTGTGTGGGATGGCAAACCATATTTAATAAGAAGCTCCATTTAAGTACAAAAGTATGAAAATGGTGGATTTAATATGGTTGACATATATGCATATTCTAAAAAAATAAAACTTGCATGAATATGCAAACTGTATTCATGTTGTGAAAGTAAATGTGTCATTTTTAAATCGTTTTTTGATATAGGAACACGTCACTTTTTAACACAGGAAAACATTATGCTGCATATATACATATAAAAGATTACTATCTGAATTGTACAAACTGAAAAGAAAAAAAAAGAGATAATGTTGAATCAAAATCGCTTATAATAAACTTGTGTTACATGCACTAGGCAACTTTTAATCGGAAGTAAAAGATATCAATTTTGTCTGCGCTATGAAATTATAGCAATCAATACCCCCAAGCTTTTCACCCGGATCACGTGACGCTGTGAAGCGTAATTTTCGCGCGCTGTCTATTGGCTCGAGGATTTATACAAATACATGACCACTGTATAGTTGTAGCTAGAATTGTTAACGATATTTGAAATGTAAAATGTTACCAGAAAACACGAGAAAATAAAATAAAGAAGGAAAGATTATTTCATTGGAATGTTTGGTGGAAGGCATCAAGATACGCTGGACAAATCTGCCCGACGTAGATTCACGAAACAGCGATCAATTTGCAAATCTTTACCGGCAAGGTCAGACTTGTTTTATTAATACTGGATAAATATTTTATTCCTTTGTCCATTTACATGTCGTACTTGCAAGTTTGAAACACATAAAATATTGTGTGAACCCGTAGTGTGTCGCAATATCAATCAACCAAACATAATGTGTTAACATTGTAATGCATTCCGGGTAATTTATTTCGAAGATACCGCTTAGTTCATTATGTATATTAGGTATATTAAAATACAATTCAGCTCTTCAGGTACATATACACACTTTGGCGTTGTATGGCGTAGACAGGAAATCATCAACAAAGCATGCACGTACAAACAAGCAAATGGCGCGAACATGTTGGCGTCTGTTACAAAGTAAAATTATGGGTAATTATATGAGTGCATTGCATCGAAGTGTGGTCATACGTACATCTCATTTAGTATCGTACTTATTCGGAACTTGACAGATACTAATTAAGTTTTTATTATAATTATGATAATATAACTTATTATGAGAAATATTGGTCTGTACTGAGTAATTTTTAAACGAAACATTTACTTTATGTTAGCCGTTTACAAATAATGCACACACAGCAGGGCAAATAAATGAACTTTGAAGACAAAAGAAGAATCGGATAATAATACGTATGTGCGTGGAGGGGCTTTGTTCGATCAAATTCGACAATGCCGTCTGACGTTTTGAAGGCGTTTTCATGTTTGGCACAAGTAATATTAGCTCCATACGTTTCTACCACATGCGCATTGCAGTCATTGATGAAGTGAAGTTGGTCGCAACAGTAAATAGGCCTATATAATAATAAATGACCATGAGAAGCTGTTGCGGAATCTCGAAACATGGACAGAGGGAAATTATGCCAAAAAAGTACACGAGGTTGTTGTAGACAGACTCATAGGAAGCATCGGACAAGAGTGTTATGTCTACTTATAAGAGTTGATCATTCCGAAGATGGATATTCGGGGCCTGTGTCTGAGTACGTGAAGAATGGGTTTGTTGAAGACAGTGTTGATAGATTGGTAATGCCTTCGCTGTATATAACCACCAGAAGCATCGTCAAACCAACACAGACCAGGGTAATAAACAATATCAATGGACATTTGCTTGTACATGGGACTGTACTATTTTGGTGTTGTGTTTGCCTTTTAACAAGTAAGATATGCATATTATTTGTCCTGATCCGTAATCGGCAATCCATTCTTGGACTTCCGAATAAAGAGCAGATTTAGACTTCAGAGAAATAACTGCACGCTGTGCAATACTATAGTTTACAATTTGTGATAAGTGACTTTGCTTAATAAAAGTATAGGGGTATCGGAGTCAACATCAAAACGCGTTTAAAACAGAACCGTTCTCGAAATATTCTTTGTCTAAATTCTGAAAATCAGAATAAATATGAGCACAGGTTATTAGTACACCGTTTTGTTGGAAATGGTTTGTCTATAGTGTCTTTAGTAACGTATGCTGATTTCTAAAATCATGAATTGATCGTAAATAAAACATCTGGTTATTATTTTCTTCTTGTATTAACATTAACACTGTGTTCAAAACAAAAGAAAGCACCGCACGTCAAAGGCCACAATTACACAAATAATTATAGGTAGACATGTATGTGTACTGTGCTAGACGATGTTATTTGTGACGAGCTCATTTATTATTAGATGGGTTTTATATCTTTTTCACTTTATTAATATAAATATAAATTGATATATTATTAGTACTAGTAGTATTATTGTATTATTATTATCATCATCATCATCAACATTATTATTTGCTAAGCTATATTTCCCTCATTGTGTGGTTGTATGTATGTTGTATACGTGGATGAAATTTGAGTCCTGTTCAGTTATATTCCAAAATATGTTGGCTGATTTAGTCCACATCGTTCCGGCGTGTTGGTGGGTTAAAAGGTCGCCAACACGAGAACACGTCCGAATGACCAAAGGGCGCGCAAATGTCATGATTGTCTCATTGGCATTCTTCTATTCGTTCTGGTGGGCTTACTTTTCGTTCACTCTTGTTGGCGGGTTTTAAGTCGCATACAGACAACACAACAACACGACATTACGACCCATTTACCCACCAGAACGAGAAAATTTCATAATGTCGAATTTGTGCCTGTTTTGTCCTTCTAGCGGGTATGTTCGTCGTTCACTCGTGTTGGCATGTTTGCGGATTCGAAAGTTTCCAACACGACATTACGACAGAATGACAAATAAACAGTCCAGAACGACACAACGGATGATGGTGTGTTTGCGGGTTTAATAGTCGCAAACACGACAACACCAAATAACGACACAAATATTGACGGATGTCATAAAAATTGCATTGGCGCTTTTTGTCGTTCTTGAGGGTATATTTGTCGTTCTTTCGTGTTGGCGTGTCCGACCGTGTGAGCTTCTTCAAGCCAGACAATATGCCAGGACAAATATCGATACAAATGCCAAAGTTATACATATTAGGTATGTTACCTATATCATTTGATATCTACTCTAATTACCTATTTTTGTATCCATATATTTAACTTGTGTTATTGTGTACATGTATGTTGAGCTAATAAATGTATTGTATGCTTTTTAAATATATGTTAAAATATGTGTTTCAAATGCTTGATAACTTAGAACCAAACATACGCAATTAAGCCGAATAAATAAGTAAGAAGCCGTCGATTTTAACAAATATATATATTCTTCATACATAATAACATGCAAAAAAGATATGTTCATGTACATTGTATCGAACGACTCAAGAGTGACGTTTGACTGTTTTCAGAACGCATTCTAAAATAAATGCGCATAGAGGACCGCAACGAGGTCTTTTCTTTCGTGACTCGATGAAAAACCATGTGAATTTCGGATGTTTTTTATGTAGGTATGGTGCAACATCAAATATAAATAAAATGCGTGCTCAAATGTAGCAAAACACATAATTAACATATGTCAATAAATATTTCGTCGTGAAATGAAAACATAACCTAAACCAATCGCTTTAGGATTAGTTCGGATATCATGCATATTATCTTAACCATCGTAACTATTTATTGTTCGACCATCGTCTCACTTCGTGTTGCAGCATAAACTCCGATTTAATTAGACCCTCTTTTATAAAGACGCTCATAATCAAATAGTACCAATAGTTTTTATAAGGGGCCTGAAAGGTCGTCTTGCATTAAAGCGTCTTTATACAACATATGCAGAAAGTCTGCCGACACGGCAGTTGTAACAATGTCTTTTTGCCACCACCGCGTCTTGACAAATGACGTCACCGCTTCATGACAGATGACGTCACCGCTTCATGGCAGATGACGTCAGCGCGTCATATCAAATGACGTCACCGCGACATAACAGATGTCACCGCGTAATGACAGATGACGTCACCGAGTCATGACAGATGACGTCAACGATACTGGACGTCGGCGTTACTTGACGGCGACGCGACTCGTGGATGCCTTGGTGGTTCCTATTCTTGCAGACCGGGCTCCCGACGATCTATCCGACAAAGGATTCTCGTTCCTACTCGTGCTGTTACTACTCTCAGCGACATCGTCGGGAATGTCAAAAAGTAACCTGGAATATATAGTACATAAGCCTGTTTGTTGTAATAAACAGCATTATAGCAGTGTTTGTGTTGTTTTTTTTTATATAGAAAATGCTTACCTACTTATAGTTATGTTCAATTACCTAGTTATTCTATTTTATGCTTACGATTTGTATTGTTACACTATCGATGCCATTTGCATTTGTGTGGGTTAATGATGTACACAGAGATGGTACATCCACCACAACGATCAAAGTGCACTGCGACCAACTCATAGCTGTCAGTCAAGAGAGAACTCGGTGAAAACATATGTTGGTATGTGAACACTTACTTGCACTGCACACGGCCTTCCTGTGACAGCCGCAGCGCCACGATATTAACCTGGTCGTCTGTCAATGTGATTCTTGAACCCTGCAAATAGCAACACTGTGTTTTTATTTTTAGCCACTTTATAGTATATATTCTTTATATGTTAATTACTAGTATGGGGATCATAAGTATTTTCTTCTTTTGACCGTATGTCCGTAGTGTTTGTTCGACACTTGAGCATTACACCTCAACAAGATTGTAAGGTCGTACTTGCAAGTCGCTCGTTAACATGAAAACAATATTCTAAATGTTAAGATTGGTTTAATTACACAAATCTATACTGTCATAACTAACATTCTTCCATTGAATCAATACTTTAATCGTTTGAAAAAATGTTACACTCAAATTATGGTACAGGGCAATAAAACAATGAAAAGTGTGTCGATAAATTCATCGCAGCGGTTATAATAAAAGTTAACGTGCATCGATATAATCGAGGTTACTTCCCTTTTTCGACACAACAGCCCACTACCTTACATAAACTGTGTATGAAATAATTGTATTGAACTACGCCTGATTAATTCATATTCAATTGCCCAATAATGCGTTGGCATTTTAATGTTACATGTTGTACCCTGTATATAAATAGATGCATTTAACGGTAGATTCTTCTACAAACCGAACGGCCGATCAAACGATTTGTTTGCAATTGGCAATTTTATGCCCCAAACCCAGCCTACTATCGGTGTAAGATATACACCTCTCACCTTTATGATAGCCTTAAAGTCCTTGATATCCAGTGTGTTGTCCTCGTCCACGAAAGGCACGAGGATCTCGCCAAGATCCACTGACGCTCTGTCCGCGTTCGCCTTGAATGTGCCTACAGGGTCCACGCGGAACGCTGAAGTACCGGAAATAAATTATTACGGCCATTTGCTTCACTGCCTTGGTATTGTGTCCTGAACAGAGTAACTAGAAGTAGTATAATTCATGCATAACAAATAAGTTGATATATTAATGGAGTCTATATAAAGTATCACCGTTTGCGTAGTTCATGACTTACCACTCACATTTAAAATTACTTGTATGTGAACTCGTGCTAGATGCTGACCTGTATGTCGGGCGCTGTTGGTACGACAGAATTCCGGTATGACGCCCTCATTCACCACCTTGATATCTCGATCGTCCTGTAGGCGGCACTGCAGCTTAGCAAAGTTCATCTTCACCATGATGTTCTGAAGTGGGAAATCCGATTTATAGGGAATGCTACACGAGCCCACAAGGCGCCGTGATAACTATATCAAACTATCAACGATTGAGATACAACCCACCGGAACACCATAATATTGCTTGATTCCATTTATTATAACCACCTGCTGATAAAAATAATCAACATATTGTTAAAAACAACGATAAATATATTAGAAACTGGTACATTAACAAAAAGGGAAAACAAATCACATGTTTTGCAAAGACGCCCAGGAATACTTCACATAACATACTCAATTATCAACTGTATTGCGACAAGACTACGGGTTCACCAAATGTCGTTCGGAACGCTACGGACATTTACGATAAATAACACATAAAGTAGTCCTCTTTCCCAGCCGTTGAATACAGATTTAACAATGTGAAATACGGAAATGTATATGGTAGCATGTATTTTATAATAAAAAATACTTAGTTATTTAAGCAGGGACGACACTTTCCGCTGTAATGTTGTTGTTTTGTTTTTGTTTTTTTTTTACAGGAAGTTTCTTTTTTTACGAAAAAGCCAGTTAAGGCGGAAATTATCGTCCATGATTAGCCTGTGCGGACTGCAAATGCTAATATTGGACGAAACTTAACGCACATGCTAATAACCCAGTTTTCCCACAGCGAGGTCAATTTTATGTTGATAGAATTATTACATACATCATACAAATATCATATTTATAATTAAATCATTAGTTATTTAAGAATGTGAGTGTCGTTAGTTACTTAATTATGACCATTATGCAATAAGAGAAGGAATTTGTTTTATTGTTCGCAAGTATTTTTTAGTAAACCTATTGTTATGTTGCCTATATTAAAATACACGTTTCATTTTATACTGGAGTTACTTACGCTGAAATCCAGAAGTTTCAGCACACACGAGTCGTTCACATCTACGGCTTCCAATATTACCATGGCACCCTCGGAATCAAACGGGTTGGAGCCGATCTGAGAACGCATGTACACAATACTACACACATATCAAATACAAATATTAGTTTTCTCTAGAATATTTGCAATTCTCGGATTTCAAGTTAGGCATAACAGTCCATATTTGCATCATCCTAACTATTGTGGTAAAGTACCAACAATGAAACACATTCTTTGTGGAACATAATTAGAAATTGCACTTGACAGAACTCCGCTTTTGAGAAGGATCATTCGAACTGTGACGTCATCAAAAGGACCCAGTACTGTTATGGAAAAATAAATCATATCTTGTTAAAACATATAGATTGTATTTGATAATTATATAAGATTTTACTCTGTTTTTAATTTTTTCCGGCTTATCATTAATTTACTGCGCAGATTCCTCTGAGTCAACGCTGATAAGGGTCGCTGCATTGTGACCAGAATGGAATGCCAGTACACAGAAATAACAAACGCGGGATTGGGGTCAATTAAAGACGGCTTTACGTAGACCTTTAAAACACGCACCTTGAGCACTTTGAGTGTGTCGTTGTCCTTGAGCCCCTTGGCTATAGCCAGGGCTCCCTCCATGTTGATGCGGTTGAGGGAGATGTCGAGTTCCAGCAGGGTGCGGTTCTCCCTCAGGGCCAGGGACATCGCCTCCGCCCCCTCCTGACCCAGGCCTGCCATCGCCATGTTGAAACTCTTCAGACCCACGTTCTCCTGCGGGGCAAATCATTTTTAGCCTAAAGTGTCGTCCCAAATTAGCCTGTGAAGTCGTACAGGCTAATCAGGGACGACACTTTCCGCTTACATTGGGCTTTCGATTAGAAGATCCTCCTTTAAACGAAACATTCCATAAAAGCGGAAAGTGTCGTCCGTTATTATCTGCGACGACATTTTACACACATGCATTAAGCCCCGTTTTCCCAGGGCACGACTCAGATGTACTGAGTTCAGACAATGGTTTTAAAATAAAACGGATAATCATGTGGTATTACAATTGTAATTTTTGAATTTATACTCATGTTCACGAGCTACATGTACAAGCAAACCCTACTAATATGACGCCACGTGTGTACTTTGTGTATCATCGATGGAATGATCTCTGCATTAAACAAAGTTATAACATACATGTATAAACCAAATTCATCTAGCGTTTTTAAAATACAAATACTTCAAACACACGCAATTATTTATAATTTTCTTATAACTTTTGGAAAAGTAAACTACCAGAATAAAAGTATTTTATATCATGACAACATTGTCACGTTTTGAGTGTTGAAATATTGTGCCTGATATTGAAAGAAGAAAGATGACGCCAAAACAACAGTTTCACGCTCCACTCTTATGTTTCGTTATGAGCGTATGAGCCTAGTTCTGGAACAAACTGGGTTTGATGCACGTTCGTAAATCAGGGACGACACTTTCAGCCTAAACTGGATGTTCGTTTAGAAGCGAACAGTTCCATAAAAGCGGAAAGTGTCGTCCCTGATAAGCCTAAGCGGACTGCAGAGGCTAATAGGGAACGACACTTTACGCACATGCATTTAGTTATTCGAACACGAGGCTCATACGTGCATAAGGTATGTACGTCAGCGGATTGTGACGTCACATGTTCCAACCCTATCATTACGTATTCCAACCTGTATCGCCTCTGCCAGCAGAATGGCGCCTCGGTTCTTGAAGGCGTTCCAGCTCAAGTCCAGCACCTCGAGGGTCGTGTTGTCCGATATGGCGGCATTGAATTGGCGCGCACCCTCGTCCTCAAACGAGTTGTTGCCTAGCATCAACACCTTTAGTAGTTTGTTGTTCTGAAATGACACACATCAATTGATTGCTATAGTGAGCATTTAAATAATTCTGGTCAATTAAGAGTTAAATTCAGAAAATAAAAATAAAATAAGATTGAGCACGAAAACGATACTTGTCATTTAATTGCCAATCAACTGTACTAATCAACAATATTGGTAATGTACATATTATAATTGATTGATTGAAATTGATTATAATAGAAACATTTAACAATTATGGTAATTCATATGTCAATAAATCCGTTATGGTTAGCATTACTAAAAAACTGGTATGGGCGTTTAAGTACACCATAATGTGTTAAGCATTACAACAATTATGGTCATATACTTCTCAATGCATAACATGTGAAAAGGCAAATTAGCTTTCTCAAAACAAAATGGGCAGCAGAAATGAGCTGCGCTCTGGGAAAACCGGGCTTAATGCATATGCTGAAAGTGTCGTCCCGGATTAGCCCGTGCACTTAGCACAGGCTAATCAGGGACGACACTTTCCGTTCTTATGGAATCTTTCATTGAAGAATCTTCTAAACAAAACTCCAGATCGGCCGAAAGTGTGTGCGCAAACTAATCTGGGACGACACCTAATGCACATTCATTAAGCCCGGTTGCCCCAGAGCTCGGCTCAATTACCTTTTTTCCCAGAGCGAGGCTCTAATGTAATTATTGACATTAAAACGATACTGGTTTACGTGTTTTACTTGGGTAGAACGGAGGTACATGTTAAGATCCTGTGTTATCAAAAATCTTAACTCAAGTTGAAGAAACGACTGAATTTTATCGTTGAGAAAAAAAAAATGTTTGTGCCGACCATTCCGTTAAATAAAAAACACGTGAACAGTGCGA
Organism: Dreissena rostriformis; assembly: GCA_007657795.1. Classification (NCBI taxonomy): domain Eukaryota; kingdom Metazoa; phylum Mollusca; class Bivalvia; order Myida; family Dreissenidae; genus Dreissena; species Dreissena rostriformis. The sequence continues at coordinate 19,660 of VMBQ01006048.1, read as the reverse complement.
ATAAAGGAATACTATTATTAACATAAAGTAACGATAGGCCTTTGTGCTCAGAATGCATACATAGAAAAATAAATGAGATTATTATGTAAGTATAGCAAAATGATGTTACCTAAAAGTCCCTTGTTCTGTTTGGTATACGTATGCTTTGCATTGGCAATTTTTAAAAGTGATAAATGATTTTTCTGAATAGAAATGGTATAGTTATCAAGTGCATGTTAGAATATTGCGGTAATCCGAATCACTCTCTACATGTCTCTTGGATTACAGTATAATAGTATAAGGACGTGTGGGCGATACATTACCTCTGGACGGTTAGTTGTTAAGAATGTTTTAAATCTTGTCTGAGCACTTTATAGTGTTAAATGCATACACTGCACACTATTAATCCTAAATGCAGTTGCAGAAAAAGTTTTGCATTATTCAATTCACCAGCTTTGAAACTACGATTGACCGCTTTAATTCGAGTATGACAAAAGTCATAATCCAAACAAATGTTTATGCCAACAAACATAATTAACTCCAATGGTACTAAGTATTTCTTAAATATTTCTTAAGCAGTTCCAACGCTTACATAAAGCACTTCACAGAACACCGGCGCCGCGCCGTCTCCGATCTCATTTCCGGTGAGGTCCACTTTGTAGAGGTTCCGGTTGTTAATCAGCATCTCCGCGATCGCCCTCCCACCCTCCGTCCCCAGCTTGTTCGCCGCCAGCAACTGCAAAAACGGACGTGCAATTTTTCATAAATTAAAAGAGTGTGTTTGTTTATCAATCGCTGTATCCAACAGATTCCCGTTACACCATATTGGTGGTCACTTAACTTACTCACACATCACCGGGATTAGATGGTTAACCAGTATGTGCACATACTTATGTCGTTATTTGACAACCAAACAATAAATCAGAGGTTCAAGGAGAGTGACCGTTGAAATAATTTAAGCCGCGTTCTGTGAAAACTGGGCATTATGCATGTGCGTAAAGTGTCGTCCCGGATTACGCTGCGCAGTTCGAAAAGGCTAATCAGAGAAAACACATTCCACCTACACTTGATTTTCGTTAAAAAAAGAGACCTACATTAAACGAAAAATTCCCTAAAGCGGAAAGAGTCGTCCTTGATTAGTCTGTGCGGACTGCACAGGCTAATCTAGGACGACATTTTACGCTAATGCATTAAGCCGCGTTTTCCCAGGGCGCGGCTCGATTGAATTTGGATTCAGGAGAGACATTTAATTTTGTGCAATTGATCACGCAAATTTAATGTATTCATTATCTATATCTGAAATCGGTTTATTTCTTTGTAATACAGGTCGAAAGGTAAAATGTTTTGGGAACCATTTACGAACATCAAAATAAATTACATTGAAAAGAACCCTGATATAAAACATGTAAATTTAATAATTCGTTTCCGCCATTATAGATAAACTTAATAACAATCACTCTTTTGAATGGAGATATGAACAGAGTGAAACATGTACTAGTTATGGGAAACCGAAATTAATATTCTTTTTAACAGACGTCTGCACGTTTAACATAATCTCCGTAGCTTCAGAATTTGTATTGGACGAGGAAACGATGTAAAGCATGAGATTTAAAAGAATATTTACCTGTTTGTCGTGCGAAATTTATTGCCCATTTAATTTGTTATTTCAGACACCCCGCTGCGCAATGATTTGAATTTTAGCAGCATGTTCAAGCGCAGTTAATGCTACCATTATTAAGTTTTTGTGAGTTTTCGGTGCAATAATTCACGCGTCTATTGTCTTGTGAGAACCAACGCGTAGAAAAGTTCTTTGGATACTTACTCTGTCATGTTTGATAAGTAGGAAGGTTTTATAGACAGACAGTATTTTCAAGTTTGAAAGTGTGTAATCTGAAAACTGTATCAATCGCTTGAAGACCTGTGGTGACAAAAAGAAACAACTGCACTAAGCACTCCCTACCAATAAACATGAGCCTCGCTCAGGGAAAACCGGGCGTATGCGTGTTTGCGTGTCGTTCCAGATTAGCCTGTGCAGTCAGCACAGGCTAACACGGGCTAATCAGGCACGACACTTCACGCCTAAACTGGATTTTCGTTAAGAGGAGACTTTCTATCCATAACAAATTCCATAAAAGTGGAGAGTGTCGTCTCTGATTAGCCGGTGCGGACATTTTGGTTCCTCGTTAAATAAGAGCCATGTAACCTACCAGTTCTGTGATGAAGAAGTTTTCCCGAAGGACCTTTGTGAGACATATTGCACCATCCTCGTCGATTGCATTGCCCTCCAGATTGAGTATCTCTATATTTGTGTTCACCTGCAACCAAAACAATAGAAAGAGCGTGCTTTACATCCTACGTTTTTTTTTTAATTTTAGCCTCGCTCTTGGAAAACGGGGCTTAATGCATGTGCGTAAAGTGTCGTCCCAGATTAGCCTATGCAGTCCGCACAGGCTAATCAGGGACAAAAATGCCCGCCAAGACTGAATTTTCGCTAAGACGATACATCCTTTAAACGAAAAATACCATACACGCGGAAAGGGTCGTCCCTTATTAGACTGTGCACAGACTTATCTGGGACGACGCTTTACACACATGCATTAAGTCTCGTTTTCACAGAGCGCGGCTCAGAACAATACTTGATATCATACATTAGGCTTGTTTCCGGTTTTTCTTTCATTACGTTAATACATATCCAAATAAAGCATCATTACATGCAGGAAAAGACTAACGCGTCCGTTCCGCTTTCGGTGGACATTCCAGAACTTTCACAAATTATGGTCAAATCTTAACCGTTGTGAATTATTTATTCGACGTTAGTTATTCCGATTTCAACACAATAAGTTTTTGCACCAATAAAGAAAAGAAAAAAAATTACGGGTTATCCAAGTACATTTAAACACAACGCATTTAGAAATGAAGCAATTTTGCTAATATATGTAACATACATATATATAGAATATGCATGGATACTGTTTTACCCAGTGCTCAGCAAGGTAAACATATGAGTCTCGTTCTGGGAAAATTGGGCTAAATGCATGTGCGTAAAGTGTCGCCCAAGATTAGACTGTGTAGTACGCACAGGCTTATCAGAGACGACACTGTCTGCTTGTATGGAATTTTTCGTTTATAGGAAATCTCTTCTGAACGAAAATCCAGGTTAGACGGAAAGTGTCGTCTGTGCGTCCAGACTGCACATGCTTATCTGGGACGGCACTTTACGCACATGCATTTAGCCCAGTTTTCCCGCAACGAGGGAATAATTTGATTTCAGTATTGGATGGTAGAATCCCGCGAGGTCGCACCACTTATCTTAGTCATGTTTTGTTTCTAATAACCAATATGAGCTTGCTTCTGATATGTTTTGTTTTAAAAAATACGAAAACAAGTGAACCAGTCCCTGTGAGCTAATTATAGGCAAACATTAATTTACTGCTAGCTAATTGGCCATATATAGATAGCTTACAGTGCGATAAATCCTTGTATCACCCAGGAAAAAGCACTTGAAGCGCTCATGAACATATAAATCGTCTTCCTTTTAATGGTAATCGAGCGTAAAGAATAAATTTGAAAATAAACTAAAAGCTCACCTGTAGGGGCACGGCTAAGGCTTTCATCCTCTGCGGCCCCAGCCCGTGGAACTTCATCTTGAGCTCGCGGTCCTGTATGTGCTTGATGAAGTAGGTCGTGGGACTGATACCCATGTCCTCGCACGTCTTGATATACTTGGCTTTACCCGTGAGGTCAAGGTCGAATCGCTCCGGGTATAGCCACTCTGTCATGGTAAATGTGTAAAAGTCAGAAGTAAGTAAAAAAAATAAAATAGGTCGAAAAAAAGGTTCCATTTCCAATATATCAAACATGGTGAACTCTATGATATGTGAATCTATGTTGTTAAATGATGTCTATGTAAAAATCTTAACAAATAAAACATACATCGGGATCCTAAGTTTAATCAAAATTGCATGTTGGTTATTGATTGTTGTTAATTTTAGTGTGTTTTTTTTTCACGATGTCCCCAATTTGATGCTTGGGTACCATACCTGGCCATCCAGCGCTGTCATTGTCAGTCTGTTATTGCATGCAAAATAAATTTGTTAACAGATGCGGAGAAAAATTGGCGCCTAATATTGGTCTTAATTATCTGTACATGTGTGTCGTGTTCTGAGAAAACTGGGCATAATGCTTGTGCGTAAATTGTCATCCCAGATTAGCCTGTGCAGTTCGCACAGGCTAATCAGGGACGACAATTACCGCTTTTATGGAATTTTTCGTTTAAATGATGTCTCTTCTTAGCAAAAATCCAATTTAGGTGGAAAGTGTCGTCCCTGATTAGCCTGTGCGGACTGCACAGGCTAATCTGGGACGACACTTTACGCACATGCAATATACCCAGTTTTTTTCAGAACACGACACATGTTTCAGTGAACTTTCCCAACCAAGTACCGTTATATGTTGAAGAACTGGATGATTATACGTTAATGCAAATACCGGTACGTTGCATAATTCTTAGGTTTAAATATAATGTACCAAATACATTTCTATTTTAGAATTTTCAAATTATTATTACATTCATAAAAAATGATGGTATATATTTGAGCCTCGGTCTGGGAAAACTGGTCTTCATGCATGTGCGTCAAAGTGTCGTCACAAATTAGCCTCAGGGACAACAATTTCCATCGATGATGGATTTTCGTTCAGAAGAGAACTCTTCAAACAAAAAATTCCATACAAGTGAAAAATGTCGTTCCTGAGTAGACGGTTCGGACTGCAAATGCTAATCTGAGACGACACTTTAAGTAAGCACATTCATTAAACCCTGTTTCCCCAGAACGAGACTCAAGTGATGACATCACTTACTCTCCTCGTCGAACTCGAGGTCCGTCTCATAGTCGTCCTCGTTGGAGTCACCGTCACTCGACTCACCGTCATCACTGTCCGTGTATATCTCGTCAAAATGTTCACCATCACTGTTCAATCTCACATTAAAATTCCCAGACTCAATATAGTCCGCGTCTCCATAAACTTCGTCCGAAGGTGACACGCGTATTGCACCACTGTCTTCCGTTAAATTGTCTTTCCCCGCCTGGTTTTGCTCCGTGAGAAAAAGCTGCCCTTCGTCGCCAAGTATGAACTCTGGGTGCGATAGGTCGTTCGTTTCTACATCCGGGTCTCGTTCGTCATCCTCGACCACGGGGGTCAGCATGCTCAGCCGCTTGGATCCCGAGGGCTCGGGGGCCTGTGCGCTCACCGAGAGAATTACGTCACTCATGATGGCTATTTGTGCGTCCCCCACATCACTAACGTCAGCGCTGAGGTTTTACTCAACGTGAATTGGCAATTCTGAAAATATAGAAAACACAGAATTTGACTGTTTATTTGTCGGGACAGTCCGAAATATAAATATAAGACACCAATATGTGTGTTATTTTCAGCAAATATGGACCATAACAACGGGCTAGTTTGTTAACAAAAAAATATTTAAGTTTAGCATATACGAAGTGTAAATGTTTCGTTTGTTTTATATGAGGCTGGTGGAATCTAATTGCCTCACAAGTGGAATGCACATCTAACTTTGTATTGGTGTCCAACATATATAAGAGATTTTTTTAACCAAGTCGGAATATTAATTTAGAAGTTTAGGAAAAAACACTAACAACAGGTTTCAGTGAACTGTTGATGATTTCTGAAATTTACAAAATGTTTATGAATCCCGTAAGACCGACACCAATAGGTAATACAACATTGGTGTCTACACAAATTCGTAATGCTATTGTACTACAATCTAGATTGCCCACCATTCTTCACAGGTTTATAAATAAAGGTAAATTTTTTGTTGACAAGTTATAAGAGCGTCATATGTCTTATTCCATGTCTAATTTAGCGAGAGCTTTTTTTGGTAATTACGAACAAAATTTCCCATTTAATTATAACTTTAAAGAACAAAATTAATTATAATTGCTCATGTTTTACAGGAAACATTATCGACAATTACTCGCGGATACGGGACAAAGATTTTGACAACGAGATCGGGTCGGTTCGCCAGTTTACGAAAAAGATTAAGAAAAGATTATACAGGCTTCAATTGCAGATAGATTAAACAAGTGCAGTAAAATTGTCTTCATTCGAAATAAAAAATATCGACGCAACAAAAGCATGTTACTTGAATACGGTTTTATAATTTATGCAAATCCAAATACTTTTTTGGACAACGGCATTTTAGCAAACATTAACAAGTTCATTCGTAAATAAGAAAAGCTTTAATTTTGGTTTAAAAAAAAAGATTCTGCGCCTTTTCAGTTTAGCTTGTAAATGAAGTTAAAAGAAGGACATTGTTTTCACGTAATATTACCATTTATTCACCAATGTGTTGTTATTCACATTCATATTTATAATAATTTGTATTTCGGTCATTAGTTAATTAGTTTTACTGCTTCGTATTATAACAAATTAAAAGTCTGTATTTTGTACTTCTGAATAGTCCAATATGTAATGCGTAGAGGAAAATAGGTTATTGAATATTTTTTTAAAGAACTTATTTAGTTCATGACTCGAAGCGGGTTTTAAAATTATGACCCTTTCGAGCCCTACAAGCCGGTGTCAAATGAGCAAAATGTCCGCTCGTATTTGGCTTCTGGGCATATAATATTTATTCGGACATTTGTTTCGCGTAGGTCAATCGGTCAAACATCGACTAGTCTTAATCCCTATACAAGCGTTTAAAGATTAAGACGGGATTAATACATGTATTTGGAAATAGAAAATAATTGCATCACTAAATTGTTTTTCCTATAAGCGTGCATAGATATACCATGATAGAAGAAATCTCTGATCTTTCAACAAAACACAGAATTCCGACTACTTATATGAATTCGGACGAAAAACGCCCATCCCAAAAACATTAAACATGAACCGGTACATCAATACGATAATATTTCACGGGTTTTATGCTTATAGTGCCGACGATAATCGTTAAGATATTGTTTCATCGGAAGGTTATTCTTTACACTGAATATTTTATACAACAGCAACAACAACAACTACTACTACTACTGCTGCTGCTGCTTCTCCTACTACTAGTACAACTACGAATTATTATATTGATTCGTTTTTGCTGTTTCTGAAAAATACTTTAACTTGTTAAGATTTTTTTTTAATGATTTAGCAACTAATGTGAATAATTATACTATAATATAATTACCGTGTCTTTATTACGACTGACCACTGCACTATGCGTGTTCATGTGCTGATATCCAAACAATTTGTGACACTTAAATCTGAGTAATTGAATATCCACTGAACACTGTCTTGTTAAAAAGATAAAAATAAATATTATACAACTGCACTCTAAAAATGCATCCGTGATAATGTCGAATACTCCGCTGTTATCGCACTATTTTTACACCGATTGTTTTTTTCTGCGATTTATTCCCCCACAGATTCCGGAGTCTCTGCGATTAAGTTATCAGGGTAAATAAATAGTTCGACTTTAAATGCTTTTGTTAACCAGGTAGACTGTCGATACCCTGGCTTATTACAGATCAAGCGTTTATTGACAGGAGGCATGAACTTGTCAACTGCGAATGGATAGTGGCAGTGACGTCATTGTGAATTGCACGTGACACGTTCTGAGTGTGAAAAGCCACCACGTGACATACTGGCCTGTCATGTAGGAGAAAACTTTCAAACAAACATTAAAGATGGGAATATTTTTGACGACATTAAAAGTTGACAGTTTTATTAAAATTGTGTACGATTTATCGTTTTGAAAAGAAACTTATTGATAAGGTTATAAATTTAAAGTTTATCTTTCAAGTTTTCAAACACGAGCGAAAAAAAAACAGATTATATCTATCATATATACAAATTATAGATTTCTATAATTCCATTGAAACTTTAATTTTAAAAAAAGGGTATGAAAAGGTATGAAAATGTCGTGGGAACATATGAATTAAATTTAAAGCGTCGTTGTGTAGTGAATACCCTGCTCTCGCTGTTTTCAAACTTTTTCCGTTAAAAAAAGTGTCCTTAGGTTCGTATTCAGCACATCAAATAATAATTTTGCATTCAGCCCATACGGTTAAATGTTAATAAAGTCTTCAAAGAGACTCCATTAATACTGGATTCTTTTTTTACTTATCATAATTTATGTTATATAACTGAAAGGCCGTTTTAATTATCGCAGTTAATTCATTCTGCACTTAAATATGTCTTAAAATTCAATAAAGTTTATAAACATTGATGCAAAAGATTATACCATAGCATTAAATTTACATTGCGTATCACGTCTTTATATTTTGACTTGGGGTGAAGTGATTTCGCTATCTAATGAACTCCAATATTTGGGTGAATGAACTTGTAATTTGTGATAAGAATCGATTACAGTTCTGATTGAGACGTTTTGGAGTTGGCAGTAGTGATAACCTGATTAATACGATTCCGACACGACTTATAGCGCACCCACTGGGAAAACTGGGCTAAATGCATGTGCGTAAAGTGTCGTCCCAGATTAGCCTGTGTAGTCCGCACAAGCAAATCAGGGACAGCAATTTCCGCCTAAACTGGATTTTCGTTTAAAAGACACCTCCTTTTAAAGAAAAATTCCAAAAAGCGGAAAGGGTCGTTCCTGATTAGCCTGTGCGGACTGCACAGGCTATCTTGGATGACACTTTACGCAAATGCTTTTAGCCCACTGGAATTTGTTCAGCTATTTTTTTAGGCATTCGCTTATGACTTCATTACAAACATTTTAAAGACAAAACACACACCAAAGAGTGTGTTGTTTTGCAGCTTTAACAAAAATGAACAGTTAATTTTACATTTTTAGTTCTTGCAGTTTTGCAGTTTTAGCCCTGATATTTGTACAGATTTAGTCCCGGCCAGTTTAGTAATTGCACTTTTACAGTTTTAGCACTTGCACTTTTACAGTTGAAGTTCTGACATTTTAACAGTTTAATTCCTGACACGTTTACAGTTTTAGTCACTGCCAGTTTAGTTATTGCACTTTTACAGTTTTAGCCTTGCACTTTTACAGTTTTAGCCTTGCACTTTTACAGTTTTAGTCCGTACACTTTATTTTTTTTAGTCCTTGTACTTTTACAGTTTAAGTCCGTACACTTTAACTGCTTAAGTCTTTGCACTTTTACAGTTTTAGTCCGTACACTTTAACCGTTTTAGTCCTTGCACTTATACAGTTTTAGTTCTTGTACTGTTTAAGTTTTAAATATTTAACCGGTTGTTCAAACATTTGCCTAGTGCTCATTAACAATAACTTTCCTGATCAATCAACAATGATAGATACATTGTCTCGAATACCACTAAATTAAATGTCCAATTATCATAAATTATATTAATTTCTCACATTTAGCACCCCTTGTACAATCTAGTAAAATTCGGCTAATAGTTTTTTTCGAGCCATTAAAACCGTACATATTGTATGAAGCACACCACACTAGCAGTCGGGTGCGAGAAGAGTATATGTTATTGGGTGTGACCTTGACAATGTTCACTGCCAACTTCGCGCCTTTGTACAATTTGAAGTCACTCACAGATATCAAATGTGTATCGCTAAAACATCAGCTTGTTATATCATAAGAAGACCTTATACGATCCACTGTATACTGATACTGCTGTAAACGAAACAGATACGAATAAGGAACCGACAATGCAATTGTTTGAAAACCAGGACACTTAAAATAGAACAAAACCATTTGAAAAGAGGCCAAAACGGCTTGCAGTTACTTCGCGATTACTACTGATTGCTATGATCCACTTCAAAGGACCTAAGGATAGCAGTGTGTTAGGCAAAACAAAAACTAGAGCTTTGTCACAGACGTGACGAATACCCCCACATGCCGCATTGACACAGAATAATGTGCATGTTAAAACGCACTAAGTGACCCCGTGACCTAGTTTTTGACCCGGCATGACCCATATTCGAAGTTGACCTAGACATCATCTAGATACAACTTCTGACCAAGTTTAGTGAAGATCGGATGAAAACAACTTTAGTTATAGAGCAGACAACCAATACGGACCGACCGACAGACCGACAGACAAGCTCACTCCTATATACCCCCTAAACTTCGTTTGTGGGGGTATAATAAGTTATTTGTTTCACATGTCAAAAATGTCGGTTAAGTAGGACGCTCAAACTTTGTTTGTAGTTCCCTTTTTACCAGTCATTTTCCACTTTAAGAAAAAAAGTTTAGTTGCACAAATTTTCCAAAACCCTTTGCAATATATCTTTCCATTTATGTAAACCGTATTTTTTTCGAGCGTAATCGAATTTATCGAAAACCAAGGACCTATATAAACAAACTAACAAGGTCCCTGCGAAAACGTGAAATACCAAAACAAGATTATGGTTGGTACCGAAAATGAGGGTCGATCGGTTAAGTGGAAACAAACAACTTTTTAAAACCCATCTATCGGGTAATCCACTTCAAATGTGCCTTTTGATTGCAGTGTAGTTTTGTATAGATATGAAAACTGGACTTAATGCACGTGAGTAAAGTGTCGTCCCAGATACGTCTGTGCAGTTCACACAGGTTAATCAAGGACGACACTTTTTGCCAAAACTGAATGTTTTTATAGAAGAGACTTTCTTTCAACCGAAAATTCCGCGTAAACGTGAAGTGGCGTCCCTGATTAGCCTGTGCGGACACTTAGCACACATGCATTGAGTCCGGTGAAGTGGCGTCCCTGATTAGCCTGTGCGGACACTTAGCACACATGCATTGAGTCCGGTTTTCCAAGGGCGATGCTCATATGATTAATTGCCAGATTAACTCATGCGTAGCCTAAACGCTATTAAACACACATGCAACAGCGCTTTTCTGAACGTCGTGTTCAATATCTTTAGATTTAAAAACAAAAACAGGTACATGTTATTATATATGATTGCTCCAAGTGTGTATATATAATATATAATATAAGTGAAAGCTTATATAATCTTTTATATTCATGCCAAGCTAATTAATGGCGAAAAAGCAATGAAATAGAATGTGTGTGTTTTTCAATCACGGTTTCTCAACAGTAACGTGATCCTCTATTTGTCATAAAAACAATATACAAAAGCCACTTACAAACAAGTAAAAAATTAATCAATCCAACGCAAATGATTTTTTTTTATTTTATTCTTTTCGGTGGTTTATAGAGAAATATCAGTGAAATAAAACTGATTTTTCACTGTTTCAAACAGTGAAGAATAACAGTGAAAAATAACGATATTTTTCACTTTTTTAATGTGAAATGACGTCATTTTTTGGACAAGTTGACGTCATAATTCCACAGAAATTCTCCAGTAAAACTCGTTTACAATGTGAATAAACGGTAAAAAAGCATAAAATAAAAAGAAAATTTGTTGGAATCGGTGGAATATGGATTTTAATTCACTCGTGATCATAGAATGTGCTGCGCCACTCGTGAAAATATGATTTTCTATGATCACTCGTGAAATAAAATCGATATTCGACCGATTCCAACAAATATCCTCTATGTATTCAGTTCACATTAATTCTGACAAGTGGTCTGAACAATTCTTGCCTTTAATTTGTATTTCCTGTCGCTAATTTGTACGAATCCGACCGCGTCTGCGAAAAAATGGCGATAATGAATGATCAATGAATGCGTGCATGATGAATACATTATACTAACAATGAATGTGACACCTTTCCGTTTTCTACCTCATTAGTTGTTTTCTGTGTAAGTGAACGTTTTTTTTTTTTTTTTTTTTTTTTTTTTTTTTTTTTTTTTTTTTTTTTTTTTTTTTTTTTNCACCCGCCGCCCGGGCCTGTACCGGAAATGCCAAACCATGGACCGCGGAACAACATTCGTCGCGACACCGGAAGTCGCGGCACTAATCAACCCCGTACCAATTAGGAAATCGAGCAGAGGCAGCTACGAATTTGTTCGTGGAATGTTCAGGGACTTTTATCGAAATTAAATGATAGTGACTTTTTAAATTGTATTAATTCTTATGATATTCTTATTCTCACGGAAACTTGGAACTCTAGATTAACAAATATTCTCATTGATACTTTTACTTGTTTTTCATGCCCCCGTCCAAAATGTAACAAAAAAGCAAAGCGAGAAAGTGGCGGTGTTGTAGTATATTTTAAGAAAAAATATTCGAATGCAATTGATCTTGTTAAACTTAACACTAACGGTATACTCTGGTTTAAACTGAAAAAAGAGTCTTTATGTGTAGAAAATGATATTTTTGTATGTGCATGTTATATACCACCCTGTGATTCACATGTGTATTCAAATGTAAACTCTCCGTTATTTGAATTTGATTTTTTTGAACAAATAGCGTCCGATGTACTTGTATACAGTCAACAAGGTGATATCATGTTAGTTGGTGACCTTAATTCAAGAGTAGGTGAGCGGCCGGACGTAATTGAAAACATTAATCTTGACCGTTATGTCCACATGCCCGTTAATGATGTTCCGCTTGAAATAATACCGGCTCGCTCATCTCGTGATAGTCATGTTAATCAATTTGGTAACAAGTTGTTGTCACTTTGTAAAGAAAATAGTTTGTTGATTGTAAATGGCAGATTAGAGCCGGGTCATTTTACGTGTTTTAACTGTACTAGGGGTTCATCGGGAGCCAGTGTTGTAGATTATGTTATAGTTAATTTCAATCTATTGTCATGTATCTCAAGCTTTAAAGTGAATGACCTTACTGAATTTTCAGATCACTGCTCATTAGATTTAGTCCTTACATGTAGGTTTTCAGAACCTAATGCTACTAATATTGTTTTTAATAAGTTATCGTGGGAGGATGGTAAATCCGCCGATTTAAACATGCTACTCAATAGTAAAACTAATATGTTTGAAAATATTACTAACAATATAATCCTAGAAAATGAAAATTTTAACACGTGTATTAATCAATTGTGTGAACTGATATATGATGTCTCCTTTCAGGTACATGGACGTACTCTTAATTTAGATAGTGCAAAACCGCGAAATATACGCAAATCTTTATGGTTCGACCAAAGCTGCAAAAGTCATAAAAAATCGTTCTATAACTGTAAACGATTATACAAAAACGATCCATCAATTGCGAACAGAACTGCATTTTTACAAGCCAGATCGATATATTGTAAAACAAAACTTTTTGCTAAAAATAAATACTATAGTAAAGAAAGTAAAACATTGTCATCCTTAAGTAAATCCAACCCAAAGAAATTTTGGAAATACATAAATAAATATAAACTTAATAAAACGACTGGTACAAATAACGTTAATATTGATGAATTAATAGATCATTTTAAGCAGTTATCTAACACACCTCATTTCAGTTCGCTCAATGTTGATGAATACGCATCAAGAAATGAAACACTTCATATTGATGAGTTAGATCGCCCATTTACACTTCTAGAAATACAAAAAACAATATCAAATCTAAAACGCAATAAAAGCGCCGATATGTCTAAAAATGTTGCAGACTTCTTTATTGACTGCAACGAGTTTATTTCTCCATATTTAGTTAAAATTTTTAATTACATATTCGATAAAGGTATTTATCCGGAAACTTGGTGTTATGGCGCTATTGTCCCTATTTTCAAAAAAGGAGATAAACATGTTGCCTCTAACTATAGAGGTATTACATTAGTAAATATCATAGCTAAAATATTTTCAACTACATTACGCAATCGAATTAATTCTTGGTGCGAGAATGATAATATATTTAATACATCGCAATTCGGATTTAGAGATAAACGTAGTACGATCGATTGCATTTTTATTTTGCATACTATAATCCAGAACATTATTAACAATAAATCGAAACTTTATTGCGTTTTTATTGATTATGAAAAGGCATTTGATACTGTTATACACGAGGCTTTGTGGATTAAATTAGTGCAGGCAGGAATAAGCTGTAAAATGTTAAATATGATTAAGTCAATCTACCAGAATGTTAAATCTTGTGTTAAAAATTATAAAGATATGTCTTATTCGGAGCTTTTTGATGTTACGTTAGGAGTAAAACAGGGTGAGCCATTATCACCTTTATTATTTATTTTATTCATTAATGACATTAATGATTGTATTGATTTTAATAGTTTTACTGAAAAAGATGTACGTTTATTATCTATATTTATGTTGTTATTTGCTGATGACATTGCATTATTTACCACTAATCCAGAAAGTCTACAATTGCAATTAAATTCAATCTATCAATACTCATGTAAATGGGGATTAAAAATTAATATAAACAAAACTAAAATTTGCATATTCGAAAAAAGGAAAAGTAATTGTACATTTAGATGGAATATTAATCAACAGGCTATTGAAATTGTTGATGAATTTGGTTATTTAGGCCTAAAACTACACTACACTGGTAATATATCAAAAGCAATTAAGGCAAATAATGAACAAGCCTTAAAAGCTTACAACCATTTATCGTCCATTTTTAGCAAAGTTAAGCTGGATATCAAAACAAAACTTTCTCTGTTCGACTCCTTAGTGGTACCAATTATTTTATATGCATCTGAAATATGGGGAATTTACAACATTGATGAAGTTGACAAACTTCATTTTAAATTTTGTAAAACTATTCTTGGTGTGCGCTCACAGACTTCTAATGCCGCTGTCTTAGGCGAACTAGGCAGATTTCCTCTCTCTATTATATGCAAACAACGGGCACTTAGTTACTGGGTTAAAATAAAACAAAATCCTGAATCTCTTATGCACACTGTTTATAATGAACAATGTAATCTTTACAATGATTTTATTAGGGATAATAATAACAATAACAAAACTCTGTGGTGTGCCTTTGTAAAACAACAATTAGAGCATCTAGGACACGGACTTTTATTCAATAATTTTATTAACAATTTTAATTATTCAAATGATATCAACCAACGTTTAAAAGACCAATTTATCCAAAATTGGCACGATACAATATTTAACCAACCGAAATTAGAATACTATAGAATGTTTAAGACTGAATTCGCGTATGAAAAATATTTAGATTGCATCAATACTAAAAATCACAAACAAAATTTATCAAGATTTAGACTTAGCGCCCATAAACTTGAAATAGAAACTGGTAGATATAATAACATTCCAAGAGACCAACGCACATGTAGACTATGTAACTCAAACGTTGTTGAATCTGAATATCACTTCTTTCTTACTTGCCCAATCTATAAAGATCTACGAACAAAATATTGTATTCGATCAAACTGGCCAAATTTAACGAAATTTAAAAACATACTCTCTTGTCAACATAATAAAGTCATTAAGAATGTTGCCAGATTCATAACTGATGCCATGCAACTTCGCGAGGAAAAATTACAAGCAATTGCTGCTTCTTAAATAAATAGTGTATGTAACCCTAATTATATTGTATATATATTACTTGTTTGCTCTATTCTTTTTTTGATGTCGTTGTTAATACGTACACGTTTGTACATAATGTTTGAACACTTTCATTGTAATTTGTGTTTGTTTATTTGCATGATTGTATTTGTATTGTACTGATGCACTTTGATTATGCTTTGTTTACTTGTATGTAAATGGTCAAAAGCGTCTTGCCGATATACCAAATAAAAAACTTGAAACTTGAATTGAAAATTATTGAAACCATAATTAGCTTTCTATTGTTACAATCCGGGGTGAAGAGGCATGTTTGTTTAGCCGCTTTGACGGAAAATAAAATTGTTGTATTAACGCCGGTGAAACCGACTTCAATTACCTAATGTTATTATACAAAGTACAACAATATTTGAATACTAATGGACGAATATAAGATTTGTCTATCAGTAACATACAAAAACACAATGACGCATCATCAAAGGGGTTTGTTCACAGATTGTCGAAATGAGAGTTTTCCAACATTTTGTCACGGATTCAAAAAATATAAGAACATTTTGTATCATCAAATACAACCCATGAGTTAGACTCATATTGCACATAGAGTTTCGTTTATAAATAATCATAATTTGAAATTGGTAAGTTTTAACGCGATACAACACGAAACGATCGACTTATTTGGAATGTTTCTGCTTCTTTCGTTAAATTTTGATACGACTTGTGGATTATGTATTTGAGCCTCGATCTGAGGAAACGGGATTTAATGCATGTGCGTAAAGTCTCGTCCCAGATTAGCCTGTGCAGTCCGATGAATACTGTTTGTAACATGTTCTTTAACTTTTTATTTTATTTAACTATATAATGATCCTTTTATTTATAGAAGTTCGGAGAGCGTTGCTGGTCACGATGAAGTGTTTAAAGTACGTGGAAAAAGTGCATAGAAAGTGTTGTTTTTTTCTTCAATATTTTAATTATCGTTACTATTTACTCAATAGAGATGAAGAATAATAAAACAGTCTAACAAAATACGAATTGTTTATATAAATACTAGGAATGTACAGAGTCCTTTCACTTAGTCGTTTTCAATGTTTCTTACATTTAATTAAGAAACACACACATACTTTACCTTTCTCTTCAGTAGTTAATTATTTATTAAAGCGCTGACCGCCGATCAGAAAAAGATAAACTTTTAAACTGAATTCGATCCAGTTGACAGACTAGAAACTAGCACACAATTTCCGTTTAATTTCGCAGTTAGCCGAGGTATCTTTTCAACATTCTAGGAATGTAATCCAGTTATTACTCTGACACATTCGTTACTTGTCAGACCTTTTTATCGTTGTTTACACTGATTGACTGAAAGCGCCTCTAATTATTCCCGCTTAAACTCTCACTATTCAAACGTTTTCAATAAAATTAAAACTCCGAGTCCAGTATACAAACACAAAATAGAATGTCATCCTCGTTTTATGTCGAAGGCATTGTGCATACAAAACTAAAATGGGTATTCAGGACTTTTGATACTCAATAGAACGCTATCACCGCGTTTTAAAGGGACTGTCCACTAGATAAAGCGTCGCGCGACGCGAAACGATATTTTGGGAACCTACGAGGATTGCTTATATAGCTAAAAAATACATTCGCATTATACATGAGCGTCCGTGGTCGAGTGGACTAAACAGGTAGCTTTTTACTCTAGGACTCCAGGAATCCGGGGGTCAGTGGTTCGAGCCCTGTTGAGGGTTACTTTTTTTCCTTTTTTAAAATTGTTTTCTTGTTTTTTACTGGAGATTTTTAGTTCAAATGTTTAAATTTATCAATATAAAGCATTTAAAGCATTTAGTGACAAGCTTCAATACATGCCAAAATCTAGTGGACAGTCCCTTTAATCCAATCTGGGTGCAATGATAGTTTATACATTTCTATATATTAATCTTTGCTGCTTTATAGTTCAGCGGATCAATTTTAAGTCCAACATTGCAACAACAAAAATCAAAACCATTGTTGACACTTGCTGACATGATCGTTCTACGGTCTTTTCAAAAGAAGCTATTTAGAAAAATATATATTTTATATATATTAATACATAGTTTGTTTACATATTGAACTGACATTTAAAACACCATTAAAGCGACAATACTGATTTTACTTATTTATGGATTTCTTTAATGGAAAAAATATGTATAAAATGTATATTTTCCAAAAAATGTTATTTTTATGTATCTTTCTTGAATAAATAGTGTTACATCAATGCATTTGTTTGGATAAGTATTGTTATATTAAGTCTTATGCTTATGCTTTGAAAACAACTATAGTTTTACACTGAATCCCTATTTAAAGAATATTCGTTATTAACATCACATATCATAAAAATATTAAAAATACTAACGTTTAAATAGTACATTTTTAAACAAAACGAATTTGATCTTAGATTTATTTATTTAAACAATAATTTATTCGCCCTCAGTTCATTGCTTAATTATCTAAAACTGATTTTTTATTTACGTTCAAAATAAAACAATAAAAACATCTAAAAATACTTTTCGAGTCATTATAAGAGTGAAAATCCAATGGACTGTGGAAATTTAAAGAGTTTCTAGTTAAATGATAAATAAAAGTATACGTCATGAGGTAACGGAGCCAAGAAACATACAAAGCAGCGTCTGTGTTTGGTCAATACAAACAATAATGGCTTGATGGAATAGTTACAATTAAATATAATAGTATGGTACGAGTGTTCAGGGGGTTCACGCGAAGTACTAATCAATTGCCAATCATACTTTGAAAATATTTTACAAGAAAAATGGTCTGAAATCTTAATCCGTTAATCCTTTTGGCAGGTTAGTTAAGGTCTGACACTGTATTATGTGGCCGAAGGTATTGAACTTGCTTCAACAATTAATACGTTGTGGTAGTTCACACTCACAACGTGTCACGTGCAATTCACAATGACGTCATAGCCGACGATTATACCATAGCATGGAATTTACATTAATTAATTTATCACGTCTTTATATTTTGCCTTGCGGTGAAGTGATTTCCCTATCTAATGAACTCCAATATTTGGGGGAATGAACTTGTAATTTGTGATAAGAATCGATTACAATTCTGATTGAGACATTTTGGAGTTGGCAGACGTGATAACATGTCTAATACGACGCGGACACGACTTAAAACGCACCCAATGGGAAAACTGGGCAAAATGCATTGGCGTAAAGTGTCGTCCCAGATTAGCCTGTGCAGTCCGAACAGGCTAATCAGGGACACCACTTTCCGCCTACACTGAATTTTCGTTTAGAAGAGACCTCCTTTTAAGGAAAAAAATCCATAAAAGCGGAAAGTGTCGTCCCTGATTAGCCTATGCGGACTGCACAAGCTAATCTGGGATGACACTTTACGCAAATGCATTTTAACCCACTGGAATTTGTTCAGCTATTATTTAAGTCATTTACTTATTACTTGATTACAACAAAAAAACGAAGACAAAACACACACGAAAGATTGTGTTGTTTTGCAGCTTCAACAAAATTAAACAGTTAATTTAACAGTTTTAGATCTTGCACTTTTACAGTTTTAGCCTTTCACGTTTACAGTTTTAGTCCGTACAATTTATCAGTTTAAGCCCTGACAGTTTTAATCCCCGTTATTGCACTTGTACAGTATTAGCCCTTGCATGTTAATAGTTGAAGTCCTGACACTTTTACACTTTTAGTCCCTGCCAGTTTAGTTATTGCACGTTTACAGTTTTAGCCCTTGCATGTTAATAGTTGAAGTCCTGACACTTTTACACTTTTAGTCCCTTCCAGTTTAAGGCCCAGTCTCACTATCACATTTTGCGATGCCGGTGGAGCCCCGGTGCGGGATCCGGGGTCTACCGGGATGAACCGGGGCTCAACCGGGGCTCCACCGGGAACGTCCGGGATGAACCGGGGACAACCGGGGACTACCGGGCACAACCGGGGACAACCGGGGCNACCGGGGCAGTACCGGGGCAGCACCGGGAATATGTGACCGCGCTATAAAAAAAACATCGATCATCCCGGTAGTCGCCGGTCGACCGGCTCTATCAAACCGGGATGAACCGGGACTACACCGGAAAAAGTGAGACTTGGGCTTTAGTTATTGCACTTTTACAGTTTTAGCCTTTCAATTTTACAGTTTTAGTCCGTACACGTTAACAGTTTTATTCCTTGCACTTTTACAGTTGCCCATTAACATTTACTTTTCTGATCAATCTACAATGGTACATATAATATTTTCGCATAACAATAATTTCCAATTATCATAAATTATATTAATTTCTCACATTGTTCACCCCTTGTACAATTTAGTTCAATTCGGTTTATAGTTA